>JADRCD010207117.1:0-21346 GCA_019843815.1 Montemys delectorum
CTCTCTGTCTCGCTCTCTCTGTCTCTCTCTCTCGCCCTCTCTCTCTTCCCCATTCTTAAGCGTGTTTGTGCCCATGTGTGAACATGCATGTACATTTGTGTGTATATGTGTGGCTGTGAAAACGCATCATAAAATGAGAAAATGCTTTCTGTTCTCAGTTCCTACCCTGGATCCCCTCACAATTAGACTGTAACTATGAGGTGAAATGAATACTTTCCCGCAGAAATTGTTTTGGGTTATGATGTTTATCGCAACAATAAAAGCTTAACGTAAGCAGACATCATGTGCTAAGGGGTGTATTTAATTTCCAGGGGAAAAAAAGGAAAGGAGAGTGAGATTATTATGATGACAATAAACCAGAGACTCAGTGCATACTCTACCTAGAAAATACTAACTCTGAGAGTAATGAATACCTCATTCAAAGAAGTTTCTTCCAGGCCTTCCCGTCTGCACCCGGAGCTGATCCTGTGCCACAGGTCTCCGTACCCAAATAGCACCAAGTCGGGAGAGAGCTAATCTCCCAGAAGTGTGAAGAAGCCTGTGTGTGCAGGTAAGATCATCACCTCTACTCAGAGCGACCTGTCCCGGAACCTTCTGGACACAGAAACCCAAGAGCGACCTGGGACTGGAGCCTTCCTGTTTCCGTCTGGGCCCCGAGAGCTGATCCTCTGCCAAGAAGTGCTTGCTAATGGCAGCCTGATATGGCTGTCTTCTGAGAGGTTCTGCCATAGCCTGACATACAGAGGTGGAAGCTCGCAGCCAACCATTGAACTGAGTTCTGAGATCCCTGATCGAGGAGTTGGAGAAAGGACTGAAGGAGTTGAGGGTGTTTGCAGCCCCATGGACAGAGCAATAGTGGCAACAGGACAGACCCCCGTGACGCCTGTGAACTAGACCACCAACCAACGAGTATACATGGAGCCCCTCCATGGCACTGGCCACATTTGTGGCAGAGGATGGTCTTGTTGGACTTCAGTGGGAGCAGAGGCCCTTAGGTCTGAAGGTGCTCGATGCCCCAGTGTAGAGGAATACCAGAGCAGGAGGACAGGAGTGGATAGGCGGGGGAACACCCTCATAGAGACAGGGAGAGGGGGGATGGGGTAAGGGGCTTCCACGGGGAGACCTGGAAAGGAGAAAACATTTGAAATGTAAATAAAAGAATAAATCAATTTAATTAAATTTAAAAAAAAAGAAAAGAAAAAAAAAAGAAGAAGTTTATTCCAGGTGTGGTATTCACTTCTATAATTTTAGATTTAGGAGATGAGGATAGGATGAAGATTTCAAGCCTATTTCAGATGCATAGTAACTTTGAGGCCAGAATGTACTACAGAAGAGTGTGTGTGTTTGTATGTGTATGTGTGTGTGTGTGTGTGTGTGTGTGTGTGTCTATCATCATGTAAATATACATAATGTCATAATGTATACATCATATACATGTATGTAGGTACATATAAGCACACATACATACTCTACTGATACATATACATCATATGTATATACATAAAAACATAAAATGAAAATTAGTGAACAATTTGGTTTCTTTCTCTATACATACAAAGATGTTTATGTCTATATACTTGTCTGGAGAGTCCAAATTCCTTTTGGTTGCTGGAGACAAGTCATTGATCTAAAGATTAAGGTCTGCCTGAGGGATGAAAAGAAGTAACTCCTAACCAGAACCCTTTTCCTGGATAGATCTTTACACCTGTGAATGCATGAAAAATTTGAATAATACATTTCACAAGTTATTACGTGAATGTGTCATTAGCTAGGGCCCATCATCAGTTAGCTAGGGTTGTAATAGGCCTGAGATGGTAAGTGTAGGTTAGCTGGTGTATGAGAAAGATATAAAATGCTTCTGATTTTTGAGATTCTTATACAGATGACTGTTTAAACAAGCTTACAAAAACTGATCAAAATATCAGACCCATGAAGAAATAAAGGACAGAATTCTGATGTTGATTTGAACTGTGAAGAAGAAATGAAACACTTTGCATTGCAAATGTCTTGAACTAAATCTTTTCACAGAAAATTCTTTTAAATTTCACTTCAAGTGTTTGATTCATCATTAGTTCATACCTTGTTCATTGAAAAGTAAAATGGTAACTTGTTCCCACCAAGTGGATTTAAGCTACATGGAAAAGACAGTAGAAAATATAAAAACTATTTTAAGAAGGGAGACACTATAAGAAAATAATACAAGGAGAAATGAAAGGCAACTTTTCAAATGGATGTGAAATTTCAGACACCTAGTGTTAATCTGAACCACATGTGGGACTAAATAGCAAAGAGCCATCCTGAAGAAACCACCGTATCTTTGACTCAACATGTGAATCCCTAGACTTGAAGGGATTTCTGAAGATCCAATGTTTTCCACACAAACATAGATCTCTTGGGAATGGATAGGGTGAAGCCACTACAAGAAAACTAACCATTCTCTTCTCATGGAGCAAAGGCTGATAAAAGATACTCTTCTGCTTATTTTTTGCTGTGCCCTGAAAACAAAATTAACATGAAGCTTTTTTTCTTTTCTTTTCTTTTCTTTTCTTTTCTTTTCTTTTCTTTTCTTTTCTCTTCTTTCCTTTCCTTTCCTTTTCTCTTCTTTTCTTTTCTTTTTCTTTCCTCTCCTCTCCTCACTTATCCTCTCCACTTCTCTTTATTTTTACATTTTCCCCCTTTCTCTTGTCTTCTTTTCTTTTCTTAATTATTTATGTGTGAAAGAGAAACTCATGTAGATCAATCTTGCCTAGAACTCACTGTATAGCTGAAAATTACCTTAAACTGCTGATCCATCTGCTTTCACAATCTTCAGACATAATCGCAGACCTGCACTAGCACACACAGTTTATTTGGTACTAGGTCTCAAACACAGAGCTTTAGTAGCACTAGGCAAACATTATACCAATTGAGTTACAGCAAGGCCCCAAAATTCACCAATTTTAAAACAGACATTTCTGTGATGAAACTTTATAGCATTCAGAGTCAAATCAGTAAAAATACTAAGTGGTATTATAAAGGCAAAATATTTGTGGTTTTTGTTATTGTATTTTTATATGTAGTTAACATTATCTGTAGTTTTAATTTGATGTCAGCATGTAAGGAGTGCCTATGATACCCATGAATGTGCTTAGGTATATGGAAGATGGTAAATCACCCTTTATTTTAAATTGTTTTAGAAAAACAAACACCATCCTAGTAAGTAGCACACATAATACCATGTGAAAAATGAGCATATGAGTGTAATTGGAAATTTTAGAGTATAAACAATATTTCCATATAAAGCAAGCAGAAAACACTACCTAGACGTGCTAAAATGTGTCCCTGTTCTTAGAAGACTGATAGTTGTAGGGATGTGAAAATAACAAATTTTATTGTAATATACATTTGCTGATTTGTGGCATTTAATATTACCAATGTCTTTACATTTATGACTGTTAAACATGTACTTTTAAGTAAACTAACACTCACAAGCTTTGAATGATATATATCAAAGTAGATTCAATATTTGGCATCAATTGGACTTTATCACCGAGGAATCTCAGCATGTTTGTAGCATGCAAAGGCATATATATAAAACTGGGAAGTGGTGAGTAGCACATGGATGTTTGTCTTTGCCATGTGACCTGAACACAGTCCCCATACTGATCTGTACTTTTGACTAACTGCCCATGATACAGCCATAAAACGAAAAAAATAAATGATAATACATAATTTGAAGGATGAAGAATCTAATATAAATGAGTAACAAGTATAAGGGAACACCTTTAATTAGATATTGATTAAGTTATAGATCCGTATTTGTAGCTTGCAGTGATTTTATGTGGGCTTATAGAAACCGTGTGCTTGTAACTTGTCCCTTACACACATAGTTGAAGAGTAGATAAAAGAAAGATCTCACCATCAGGAATAGATTATGTTTAAATTCAAGGTGAAATGTATAAAGGCTTACAAATGACAAGGAAAAGAATAACAGACTCAGATTTCTTTGAAAAAGAGGCAATTTTACATGTACCTGATGTATATGATGGCTTCTTCATCTCAAAGCCAAGTAGGGTTTGGCATGGCAATAGTGCTAAAATGCTTAACGTTCTGCCTGACAATGACCCTACACTGGGATGGTGGAACCATGAGACAGTGCATAACCATCAACATCTAAGACCAATGTGAGTGGCCAGAGACATCAATAACTATGGATGCTTCTTTGTGTTACCAGAATGAAATGACATTCTGGGGTAAGGAAGTGTAAACTAAAGAGAATTGTGATCTGAGATTCTTCTTGTATGGAATGTTTTCTGATCCATTAACTGTTACAGAGCTTCCTTCCTATCATTCTTTCTTCTATTTATCCACCTCCACCCGGTTCTCTCCCTCTTTTCAAAACTAGCCTGTAATATATAATCCATATTTGCCTTACACTAATGGAAATCTTCCTGCCTCAGTCTTCTAAGTGCTGAGATGACACTCATGAACCTTCACGATTTGTATATTTTTTTCCTGTTTTAATCCTATTGAATGCTCCCCAATCATAGTTTCTCCTCTCCCATTCCAGTGTTCCCCATACATTCTTTCCTCTTCAGATCTACTCCCTTTCTATCTCTCATAAGTAAACAGTAGGCACCTAAGAGATAACAACAAAACATGATTAAATAAAGTGTAATAAAATGAAGCAAGAGCTAACATATCAGTGTCAGACCCAGCAGCCCAACATGGGGAAAAATGATATATACACACAAAGGACCTGGTACAGACCTGTGTAGGTCCTTTGCTTGCCGCTTCATTGCCTGTGAGATGATAATGTTCTTGCTTTCTTGATTCAGAGGACTTTCTTCTCCTAGTGTCCTTCTTTCCCTCTGGGTCTTACAATCTTTGCCTCCTCTCCTGAGGGATTCCCTGAGGTCTGAGAGATAACATTTGATGGAGACTTCCTATTTAGACTCTCTTCATCTGGCTGTAGATCTGTGCATGTGTTCCCATCAGTTACAGGAAGAAGCCTCTCTGATTATGACTAGGAGAGGCATTGATCTATGAGTATAGCAGGATATAAGTAGAAGTTATTTTATTGATATTTTTACTATTTTTATACCAGTAGTATTTAGTTCTACCCTAGATCTTTGTGATATCTTGGCTACCTAAGGAGTTCTGGGTATAGTTTCCTTTTAATGGAGTAGACATTAAATCCAATCAGGTATTTGTTGACTACTAACACAAAATCTGTACCACTACTGCTCTATCATATTTTGCATGCTGTACAGATTGTAGGTCAAAGGTTTTGTGACTGGGTTGGTATCCATATTTCTCTTTTGGTAACCTGCAGAGTAACTTTCTGCACCAAAGAGGACAGAATTTAGGGGTGAAGTTTCCAAGTAAGCACCATCTTGACTTCTCTAAGTTCAAAGAGTTAGTTGGAGACTGTCTTTGCCAATGGGGGCCTGTTGTTAGTTTTTTATAACAACTCATTTTCTTAGCAGTAGCCTGGATTCTTTGAGGATTTATGGGCCTCTCTTAGTCAACAATTCAACTAAATTCAACCTCATCCTGCCAATGGAAACTATCATGGTGACAGGAGATAGTCAGTTGTGTATAAATTGCTTAAAGAATAGCAGGAAAACACAAACAAAACATTGGAGGAAATGAATAGATCCTTTAAAGAAATCCAAGGAAGCACAAATAAACAGTTGAAGAAAATCAAGAAAAACATTCAAGACCTGACATTGGAAATAAAATTTTAAAATGACAGAGTTCTGGAAATAAAAAGATAGAAATTCAGATAGGAATTATAGAGGCAATCTTCACCAACAGAATATAAGAAATGAAAGAAAGAATTTCAGGTGTAGAAGACAGATGGAATAGAAGAAACTGATAACATTTTTTTAAAGATAAATCTTTTCCTAGTGGGACATTATGAAAAGACCAGTCCTGAGAATAATAGAAATAAAGGAATTAATCTCAGCTCAAAGGCTCAGAAAATATTTTCAAAAAAATCACTGAAGAATATTTTTTAACCTAAAGAAGGAGATGCCTATTAAGATATACCTACAGATGCATACAGAAAACCAAATAGATTGGACCAAAAAAGAAAACCTTGCCAAGTAATATCAAAGCACTAAACATACAGAAATAAAAAGAGAATATTAAAGCACAGCTTTGGTGGAGTACACTTTTCATTCCAGCATTTGGGAGGCAGAGGCAGGCAGATCTCTGTAAGTTCAAGGTTAGCCAGGTCTACAATCAAGACTACACAGAGAAGCCTTGTCTGGTAACCAACAACCCCCAAACAAAGGAAATCCCAAAAACCAAAACAAAACAAAACAAAAGAGAAGAATATTAAACTGTAAGTGAAAAGGACTGAATAAAATATAAAGGCAGAACTATGAGAATCACCTCTGACATCTCAATGCATAATGTAAAAGCCAGAAGGAGCTGAACTCTGCTACAAGACCAGAAGTATCAGCCCAAATTACTATGTGCCACAAAACTTCCAATCACAATAGATGGAGAAAATAAGGTGTTCCATAATAAAATGAAATTTGAACAATATCTATCTCGAAGTCTATCCACACAGAAGTTGTTAAAGGGAAAGTTCAAACTGAGGAGAAATAATCTCATGCCAGAGAAATTAAAAGAAACCAAACACAGACCCAAAACACACACACTCTTACACATACACACACACACACACACACACATTCCATTTTCACCACCACCATATCACCACCAATAACAACAAAATAACTAGAATCAACAATCATTGTTCATTTATATCTCTCATTATCAATGGTCATAATTCCCCAACATAAATATACAGCCTAAAACAATTGATGAAAAAAAGAGGATTTGTCCTTCTGTTGCATCCAAGAACCACACCTCAACATCAAGGATAGACATTTTCAAGAAAAAGGTTCAAAAGAAGATATTCAAAGAAAATTGGCCTATGAAGCAATCTGTCATAGCCATTTTCAGATCTACCAAAATAGCCTTCAAACCAAAACTAACCAAAAGAGATGTGCTACATACTCATCAAAGAAAAAAATGACCAAGATATGATTTCAGTTATTAACATCTATATCCCAAACATGAGGGTATCCATATGTGTAAAGGAAATACTACTGTAGCTTAAATCACATAATGACTCTCACACACAAGGAGGTAGAAAGTTCAATGCACAACATTCACCAATGGACAGGTTATCCAGACAAAAACTAAACAGAAAAATACTGGAACTTAGAAATGTTATAAACCCTACTGACCTAATAGATATTTAAAGAACATTTAATCCAAACACAAAAGAATATACCTTCTTCTCTTCACCTCATGGAATTTTCTACAAAATTGAACACAGATTTGGACACAAAGCAAGTCTCAACAGATAAAAGAAAGTTAAAATAACTGCCTGAATCCTATTAGAACACCACAGATTAAAAATAGATACTTTCAACAGAAACAATAGAAAGCTTACTAATGCATGGAATCTGAACAACTCTCTGCTGAATGAAAAATGGGTCTAGACAGAAATATGGTAAGGAATTAAAGAATTTACAGAATTCAATGAAAATGATTATATAGCTATGATTTTCACTGTTTCATGTCTTCTCACTATCAAATGTATTTTCTCAACTGAATCCATTGCAGGTTAAGATTTGCTTTCTGAAATCACAACAGCTTTGAATCTTTTTTGCATTGGCCTTACTGACTCTGTGGTTATGTCTGATTCATGTATCCTCATACTGAATCTTTTTTGATTTTTTTTTTCTTTTTGGTAAAACAAAACAAGATAGAATCATGTGTATTCTTTCAATCTCATAATTCCAGCAGATAGGAGGCCAAAGCAGCAAGTTTGCCATGAGATTGAGACCAGGTGGCTCTATATGATAAATTGCTTTTCCTGTAAAATGTAGGGAGTTATATTTAGAGATAAAGTTACCTCCCCTTATGACAAATATTTGAATGTATAGATCATGTCAGAAAAAGGAGTGAAAGATTTAGGATAACATCAGATTACTTTTAATTTAGTACTAAATTTGATAATATCTATAGGAATTCTCAAAATCCCAGCAAATTTCATGAAATCATATTGAGAAATAGCTATGAAAACATGCCTTTGCTGATTTGGACTATATTCCTGGGTAGTAGTTTTACTCACTAATTACTACCTTCAGAAGTAACTGTAATTATATTTTTTTGTTTGTTTTGTAATTGTTTTTGTTTGTTTGTTTGTTTGACAGAGGTGGCCTTGTTGGGAAGTCTCTTAGTGTTTCTGTTTTCTCAATCACTCCCAATATCAGTTGCTATATGTTCTGTCTTCACAGGCACTTTTTAAGCTCAACAAAGTTTATCTATGGAATTCATACATCTAGACAGTGACTAGTCAAGACAACACCTTTAGATTTTTTTCTTTCTTTAGCCTTTATCTCTCAGAGTAATTTGTGATATGACAGAGGTACAGACATTACCCAAGACTCTGACATTATGAACAGAATGCAGGATAACAGAAGCAAGAAAGTATCAGTTCCCTAGTCCACTGAGTTAAAAATATTTTAATATTGTGGTTTGAATGAAAATGTTCCCCATAGTCATGGCTATTTAAATATGTGATCCTATTTCAGAAGGGTAATGCAGCTATAGGCTGTAGAGTCTTGATGAAAAAGCTTTGACAATCTGTTGCACTGCTTAATTTTCTTTCCTCTTTCTGTCTCTGAATATTTCTCTTTGTTTCTGTCAGTTTCTCTGTTTGTGCCCCCTCTTTCTCCTTTCTGTGTACAGATGATCATCCTTTCTGTAAAAATAAGATCATCCTTTTTCCATTCCAGTTGTTATGTCGTCTTCTTGATATAGTTTTAGAACATTTTTTATTCCTTAAATTACTTTTGGTCATAGTGTTTATAATAGCAACAAAAAAAAAACTAATACAAACAAACAAACAAACAAACAAAAAAGAAGACGAAGAAAAGCTGGGTGTGGTGGCCCACGCCTTTAATCCCATCACTTGGGAGGCAGAGGCAGGTGGATTTCTGAGTTCGAGGTCAGCTTGGTCTACAGAGTGAGCTCCAGGACAGCCAAGGCTACACAGAGAAACCCTGTCTCAAACCCCCCCCCCCACAAAAAAAAACTAATACAAACATCAATGTAGATTTCTCTGAGATGTTTGAAACCAATATATAAATGATTGATATATCAGAGTGTATTGGTATATGCATGATGTGTTTAATACATCTGGTTAAGTCTTTCAATGTATTTATGTATGGTAGATAGATATCTTGGTTAATAAAAATGAAAATTTCTGAGACTTTTCAAATGAATGTCCCAAGGTACCATAAGGACAAGAAAACACCCATATAGACCAAACATAATATGATGATTTATCTTTTTGTGTTATTTGAATATTACCACATGTTTTGCACTGGGAATTATGATACTTTATTTATTAATATTTACTTGGTAGGAATGATTGCTGTGATTGTTGTTAAACATGTGTATTTCCTAAATCTATACCTGATTATGTATGTTATCAATTTATTTACTTGGTATCATTTTCTTTTACTAATCAGAAACATTTTATTTATTATTTTTGAAACTGATAAAGTACTAAATTGAAGGGCATATTTGAAAATGCATATTTATTGTCATGTTACTCTTAGCTATTAGCATGTTAGCCTCAATTTATAAGGAATTTGTTCAAAATTCTCCCACCTTATTTCCATTTTTCCCTATTTGTTATTTTATTTATTTGCATTTCAAATGTTATCCCCTTTCCTGGTTTTCCCCTCTGCAACCTTCTATCCTATAATCCCTCCCCCAACTTCTATGAGGGAACTCTGTCACCCTATCCACCCACTCCTGCCTCCACCCTAGCATTCCCCTACACTGAGGAGTCTCCACAGGACCAAGGGACTCCCTTCCCATTCATATCAGATAAGGCAATCCTCTGCTAAATAAACAGGTGGAACCATAGGTCCCTCCATGTGTATTCTTTGGTTGGTGGTTTAGTACCTAGGAGCTCTGGGAGTCTAGTTGGTTCATAATGTTGTTATTTCTATGGGTTGCAAACCTCTTAAGCTTCCTCAGTTCTTCCCCTGACTCCCCCATTGGGTTTCCCATGCTGTCTGGTAGTTGGCTGCGAGCATCCACATCTGTATTGGTCAGTCTTTGGCAGAGCCTCTCAGGGGACAACCACACCAGGGTCCTGTCAGCAAGTGCTTCTGAATGCAAATTGATTCATTCTTATCTCCATGTACGAAGCTCATGTCCAAGTGGATCAAGGATATCCACATAAAACCAGATACACTGACTCTTAGAGAAATGAAAGTGGGAAAGAGCCTCAAACACAATGGCACAGTGGAAAATTTCCTGAATGGAGTACTAATGGCTCAGGCTCTAGGATTAACTGTATACAAATGGGATCTCTTAAAATTGAAAAGCTTCTGCAAGGCAAAGGACACTGTCAAGGGGACAAAATGGCAACCTCCAGAATGGGCAAGGATCTTTACCAATCCTATATCTGATAGAGGGCTAATATCCAATATATACTAAGAACTCAAGAAGTTTGACTCCAGAGAACCAAATAACCCTATTAAAAATGTGGTACATAACCAAATAAAGAATTTTCAAGTGAGAAATTTTGAATTGCTTAGAAGCATCTTAAGAAATGTTCACCATCCTTAGTCACCAAGGAAATCTAAATCCAAACAACCCTGAGGTTCTACCTCACAGTAGTCAGAATGGCTAAAATCAAAAACTCAGGTGACAGCAAATTCTGGCAAGGATGTGGAGAAAGAGGACCACTCCTCCATTGTTGGTGAGATTTCAATCTGGTACAAACACTGCAGAAATCAGCCTGGCAGTTCCTCAGAAAATTTGACATAATATTACCTGAGGACCCAGTTTTACCACTCTTGGGTATTTACCCAAAAGATGTTCCAACATATAACAAGAACAAATGATCTACTATATTCATAGCAGCCTTATTTATAGTAGCCAGAAGGTGGAAAGAACCCAGATGTCCCTCAACAGAGAGGAATGGATACAAAAAATGTAATATATTTACACAATGGAGTACTATTCAGCTATTTAATACAACGACTTCATGAAATTCTTAGGTAAATGGGTGGAATTTGAAGATGCTATCCTGCTTGAGGTAACACAGTGACGAAAGAATACACATGGTACGTATTTGGTATCCTTTTCTAATTTCTTCACATAAACTAATTCTACCCTTCATGGTAAAAGTTGTTATCTTAGTTTCTTTTCCAATTGTTATAATAACATACTCTGACAAAATAGATTAAGCAGAAAGAATATATTTCAGCTTTCAGATCCAGGCACAGTTCAGCATAGAGTAGAGGTTAAAACAGTAGTAATTGGCGCAGTTGGCTATGTGACACTCTTAGTCAGAAAACAAAGGAGGATGGAGGCATGCATGCTACTGCTCACTTCCCTTTCTCCATATGTATAATCCATATCCCATTCAAGGAATGGTGCCACCAATAGCCACTTCAGTTATTTCCCACTTCAATTTTTATAAGTAGTAAAATACAGTATGTCCAGAAGCCACTTTCTTAGATTATTATAGATGCTGTCAAATCAAATACACTAGCCACAACAATAGACATGCTTTATAGAGTACTCATTAGACATTATTCTTTATGAGCCTATATTGCTTCTTAACAATCTCAATAAGCTTTGTCTGTCTTTGTTGTTTGCTTGTCAGTAATTCTTATCATCTCTTCTTTCACCTCTGTCATTCTCTACATTGAAGACTCAACTTGTATACTGATTGGTACATTCATAGCTATCTGACCTCATTTTCATGTTCAGATTATAGTTGTTTTTCTTATCTTAGTGTCTATGTCCTCAGTACTTTTTCTCAGAGTTACTTTTCTCTGGAAAGATAACCTTTATGACCTATATATTTTTCTATCACTTTAATTTCTTCTCATTTTAAATGTTAAGTTCTACCCCTAAATGAATCTATTACTATTCTATTTTCTACCCATAATCAGAAGTATAACATTAATGTATCACACTTACTTCTCATATGTATACAGTGCTACAAACAATGAGATTATAGTATGTGAAAATTCAGGAATCATGGAATTGTAGATCCATGTTAAATGGTCTGTGTAGATTTACAGGGCAGTGATTTTTTTAAAGATGGGAGTTAAAAGTTTTCTAGAAAAAATTGGCAGTTTATCTAGCTGTGGTCATTCTTGACAAATTGTGTGTGCTTTGAGGCCAGGAGTTACCCCTTAAAAATATCGGTCATGAGGGACACAGTGTCTTCTATTGCCTGTAATTACAATGAATTATTTCATTTAGTAACATTGGAAAATGATAAAAATGTTCTATAGCTCCTGTCCCCAGAGCACTGCCCTTCCCACATCCATATGGTCCAATAATAAAATAGTAAATGGCTTATTTGCTTTTTGGTTTGTGTAGGTGCTGGCAGAGTTGACACACTCTTGAATTTCATCTATTTTCAATCAAATGTTCTCTATAAACTTGGCTTCTCTCAGCTGCCTGAGCCCATTACTAAGTTATATATTCCCTTTTCATTGCTCTATCACAGTGCTATAGATTTGAATGACATGAGTCATCTGTAGTTCTGCTTATGAAAGACTCTATAGCAACCTAAGATATTGTTTTCAGATTGGACTGCATTGTGCAACTCATATCCTAGGCTTGGCTTGACTCCCAAAACTACAACTTAGGTAGATAATAGCATATTTGCATGAGAAACATGCAGTTTATAACATTTGTACATGCAGTAGCTGAATGACTGCAACTAGATGATAATTTTCTTATTATTAATCGTGAACAGCCTAGTCCTATAGAAAACCTGTACATTTTCAATATGAAGTTAGTTTCACTGAAATTTTTTTCTCTGACATCTGGTTATTTAATCGTGTGCCAACATTGTGTCTGTAAAGCATGTTTTTTGCAGCTATGCCTACTCAGCTTTTAGACTATTGATGTTTTCACAGAGAACAGCGCATGTGTGTCAAATTAAATCCATTGATCTACGTTTCTTTGTTAATGCATGCACTTGTTTAGTTATTGTGATGGCTTGTCTGATTGTATACTTATAAATAAAAGGAAAAAAGAGAAAAATACTTCTTTTTAATACAAGTTGCATTGTTGAATGAAGATTATTTGAACTGAAAATGCATTGGAATTGATGTTTCTTTAGATATTAGTTATATTTTTGCATTTTCCAATATAAAATGGAAGTAATAGAAACTACAGCTAAAAGAGAGAATTGTAGTTTTCAAGAATAAATATTTTAACTATAGCATGTCTAGTTTCGTTGTTTTTAAAAATGACTTTTGTATATACTCCAAGATTTCTCTTTTTTAAGTAAACACTGTCAAAACAAGACATCATTTTAGTTCCAACCTTTAAAAATTACTCATTAAAAGTTTCTAAATAAAGTAACTTGTCAGATTAGTTTTTGTGCCATTTCCAGTATTGATTATGTCCACCCATTCTCTGATATCTTTAAAACAAAGCTACAATTTAAGTGGATTTAGTGGAGTTAATATTGACATTTATTTGTTCTTGTCAAAACTATAAAGAAATGGTAATACACAAATGCAGTATCATTGTCATTTACTTTAAGTGGGGATGCCGGAGTTAGACACCCAGAGTGATAAAGAATAATTTTAAAAATGTTAGCAAACAGAATGACAATGAAGAATGTTCATGTCTAACACTCAAAGGTGACTGATATTAAAACTTATCACTGTTCACTGTGTGTATTGGGGGCTTCAGAGCCTTCATACCTCCTCACAATGTCACTGACAACACCTGGATGAAAAAAAGGACCTTTCCCACCTTACATATTTGGTCATATGGCTGTGATCAGAGCAGAACCAGGCCTAAGTTCACACTCTGGGTTGCTTGATGAAGGCCCCTTACTCAAGCATGTACTAGGAAGACATGAAACTGATATAGACCTGAATTTGAGCTCAGTCTTGCACTGATAAAATGTGACCATTTCTCTAATTAATTTATACACTCTGGGTTATTTCATATGTGTAAGAAACTCCACTGCTTATGCTTGCTTGACAGATTAATTGAGATATGATGAGGCATCTAAATGGTTACTAATAACCAACGGCATGCTAGTTGATTAAGTACAAATTACATTTCACTGACCACCTCATTTTTATGTCAGAAAAGGAAGAAAGTATGATACCATTACAAAACACATTGACCCATAAAAGGGGAGTACAAGAGCTACAGACCTTGAGCAAGTGCTGGCTATGTCAAGCCAAGTGCAAGTAAGAAGTTAAGACACAGAGGTCATTCAAGATAAGAGGTATCATTCCAAGCAGAGAGACTGGAGGTAATAGGCCATGCTAATTTTCAGGAGATGTAAATGACCCATGTCAAACCTGATTATATAATGGAGGGAGTATTAAAAATGTTTTGAGTTGTGACTCTTGAACTCTACGTTCATGAGATCAAGCTCCATAGGACAAAGGCTTGGTCCTCAGAAGCCTTCCCTGGAGTTGTTAGTCAGTGTTGTCTTAGAGACTCTCCAAAACATGTAGCTTCTTGCTGTTGTCCTTGGTTTTCTCCAGATGTAGGTGCTTGATTAAATTCCTATTTCTGAAGACACCATGCACTTAAAAGCAGGACCTGGGGACTCTAACCATTAATGTCCTAAAGTCCCCCTCCCTGAGGATTAACTTTCGCAGTTCCAGAAACTACTGTGTAAGATTCCAAAAGGAGGAGGCAACCAATAGACTGACTCAGCTATGATACTGTAAATGAAATCAATGACTCTTTTTGCATGATAATTCTAAGGTATAGTGACAAACATATCTTAAGAGTAACTAACAGCTCCATAATTGGCCTTAAGGCATGCTCAACAAAAGGGATGCCCTTCCTAGTACTAAAAACCTAGTTGATTAACCAGTGTTAGTAAAATCATGGTTCCAGGATAAAACTGAACATTATTTGCTGCAAACAAAGACCACTATAGAAAACTACATCTGGTCAAAAATAGGACCTGTGGAGCCCAGTCCCAGTAGATGCATCTACAAAACATTAACAAACCTAAGGTCCAGGGAACAGAAGAGGAGGCAGAAAAATGTTAAGGGCCAGAGGACCAGAAGTTTTACTCTGAGATTGTGTCTCCTAGTTACATCAGAATTTGTACCTGTAGAGTCTCATCAACATACCTGCCTAAATGTGAGCTAAGGAACATGCCAAACTGCAGTGGGAGGAACTCAAAAGTCTTTACCCTAAACAAAGAGCTACTGTAAGCTGGAGGTGGGAGAGGTGGTCTTTTCCAGGAAAGAACATAAACTTGTTTTACAGTAGCAGTCATCTCTGAAAACATATATAAAAATAACTTTCTTTGACCTCATCTGGTAACAGGAATAAATATGTATACACAAATATACATATATACACACACATATATGTACATATTTATACAGATATAATATATAGAGAGAATAACAGATAATGAAAATATCCATTCAAACTTGCATTTGTTTGATTTATTACCCAGAAATAAATTCTATTTAGAAAAAGTTATTCCCCAGGCTTTCATTGGCATCTATTTTTTATCTTACATATTTCCACATTGCTTATATGAAATTTCTTATCTCTCTTTCTTCTGTATGTCCCAACTTAACATATACTTTTTCTTTTGACTCCTTATTTTATATATTCATTTTTAGTTGTAAATTTATAATTTTGTTCCAGATCCTACAAGATTTTTTTCTGACTTCTCATTTTAATTTTGTTAAATATTTTATTGTGAAATTTATGTGAACATTTTAATATACATATATATATATATATATATATATAAAGTTTTTGTTCATAACATTTTACTCTGTCTTCATTTGTACAGTATTGCCTTACCACGAAATATAAGTTCCAGAGGACTGAGGTTATCTTTAATAAGCATAACCAGAGCAAAGGCTAGACCAGGCATTTAGGCTCCCAGATACTATTTGAATAAATAAATGATGATCTCAAAAACACCTAGTTAATCTTAGCAGAAGTTGTTTATGAGAGACTGGCATAATTAAGAGAAACTCAGGTTGAGAAGACACTCTAGATATTGGAGGAATGATACGGGAAGAATCATTTAACAAGGAGTTTTCCAGACTCCTAAAGTTTTTAAACATATATTTATTTATTTTCTGGGATTAGAAAAAAAATGTGTCTTAATATGAATTTAGTTATGTTCTCTGTTCATATCAAACTCTTTTTTTGCTTGCTCTTTTGTTTATTTTTATTAGATATTTTCTTTATTTACGTGTCATATGATATCTCCTTTCCCAGTTTTCCCTCTGAAAAAAAGAAAAATAATAAAATAAAATAAAAAACAAAAAACAACACCAAAAACCCCCTGTTCCCTCCCCACTTCCCCTGCTCACCAAACTACCTTCTCCTACTTCCTGGCCCTGGCATTCCCCTACACTGGGGCATAGAACCTTCACAGGGCCAAGGGGCTCTCCTCCCATTGATGACCGACTAGGCCATGCTCTGCTATACATATGCTGCTGGAGTCATGAGTCCCACCATGTGTACTCTTTGGTTGGTGGTTTAGTCCCTGGGAGCTCTGAGGGTACTTGTTAGTTCCTATTGTTGTTCATCCTAAGGTTTGCAGCCTCATATCAAACTCTTGAGAGACATAACAAAAATATCAATTTTGTTAGTCACATGACTTTATATTCCTTGTTTCTTTTAAAAAACAGACAGAGGGAGGGAGAGAGAGGAGAGAGAGAGAGAAAGAGAAGGAGGGAGAGGGAGAGCATGGGAGATAGACTATTAAGGGACAATATCATATCCTGCAGCCTTTAGTGCCTGTCTATTTGCCACTAAGGTCTTGTTTTTTGAGTTCAGGTTATGGAAGGAAACCTAGGATGAAGCTGAAGGAATTAAAGCTGCAGGTAGAGGCTGACATGAGTTGGGCCTGGAGATAAAGGTAGTTGTTCATAAACCAATAGACAAAGGGATACATAAAAATAGCTTATGTAAAACCCAAAAGACCTAAACTTCCTTAGTGATGGAAATTCTGGAGGCTGATTGGATGATAGATATCGGTGGGGAAAATCCATTTTGGTTTCATAAATTCAGTGGATTTAAATATGGCCAAAATATTAGCGTATATCAAAGAAGTCCAGACAAAGCAAGAGATATTTTCAAGGTCATGGAGCTAATTATTAGTTATAAGCCATAAATCCTTTTAACATATGCCTCATTTTTTAAATGTTGTTTATGTGTATGTGTAAACATGTACAAGTATGAACATGCTATTGCATGTGAATGTGGATACGTGTGTCATTATACATTTGGGGATGTCAGAGGCAAACATCAGATGCTGTCATTTTCTAACCTATTTGAAACACAGTCTCTTGGTGTTTACCACTGTCTATACCAGGTTAGCTTTCCTGACGCTTCTGTAGGACTGCTTATTCTAATGTAGGGATACTGAAACTGCTTATGCTACTGTGACTGACTTTATGTGGCTATTGGGAATCCAAATTCAAATCTCCTGATTTGAATGGCAAGTGTTTTGGCCACTGAGCTTTCTCCCCAGACCGTACCTTTTATTTCTATATGCTGCAAAAGATCCATGTGGCCAACAAAATCAGTATTGGTATAAAATTAAATCCATAGACTGATTCAGTGGGAATTTCAGAAACCAATGTATGTCCGATGCTACCAGAGAATATCACCTAGACCAGATGGAGTAGCCAGTATTATTTCTCCAGCCTGGGTGTCTTGAGATTTCTGTTCACACAATTTAAAAATCTCACAAATAACAAATCTGCATACAATGTGTACATATGTACTTGAATCCCAAATAGAATATTACAAAGCAATGTAAAATACATGTGTGTTCCATGTTCATATTTGTACAGAGGCAACTCTTAGGCACACAGAATCCCTCAGAGAGCCTGAAATTTATTTCACTTTGGTTCATAACCTGTCCCATTTTGCTCACAATGGAACCAATATCTGCATTAACTAAAATTTCTGAAGAAAAATGAGTATAGTATAGATGGTGATAAATGGGATTTAATGTATTGGCTCACACCATTAACAACTGGATATACTACAATTGTTCTATGGTTTAGAGATCTATGGACATCTGGAGTGTCTCAGTTCAGATAACTTGAAGCCACGGACCAGAGGGGACCAAAGATGCAGTTATGGTACAAAATTATCCATGTCCTTTATCTCTGTGTAGAGTTCCAAGTACAAATAGCTATGCAGAAGCTAAGAAGTGTGTGGCTTGCTGCTAAAGGGACACCACAACAAAATGATGCGTCTGCTCAAATGAATTCACTATGAGAACGGGATGCCTCTTCCTTCTGCATTTTTTTTCTATATTCTTTCTGCATTTTTTTCATGGGCTTTTGAAAGCTGTTGCCTTTATTAAAGTTGTTCCTCATATGTCTTACTTACAACACACATGTCAATTTTGCCTAGGAATACATTTAATGATACACTACAGCTTGCTCAAGGCATTTTTCAAAGTGGTTACGTTAGCAACCAAAGGTAACAAGCACACACACACACACACATGCACACACACACACACGCACACACACGTACGCATACACGCACACACACATACACACACATGCACATACACGTACACACACATCCATACACACACATACACACACACGCACACACATGCACACAGACATACACACACACATAAATACACATGCACACATATGCACACACACATACATACACCCATACACACACATACACACACACGCACGCACACACATACATACACACACACATATTTTCTATTATTTTCTCTTTCTAAATTCCATTTCTTGACTTTAATTATCCTCAAAATACAGGCTAGAAAAAAAGGAATGTTCCAGAATAGTGGTATAGGCTTCACATTAGTGTTTATACCCTACATTCACTTGGTTTCATGTTAATGATGAACTTCCATTTTTTATTTCCCTATAATGAACAATTGTCTCCCCACATCCTCTGTGAGACAGTGTTAGGGATGTGTGTTTAATGCTTCAGTCCCTAAATCACAAACAGATTGCCCAGCCCAGGATTCAGAACATGCAGGATTTATTAATATTTGATTGATTGATGAATCAATAGAAAGCAAAATGGATATGACTAGCTGAACAATTATTCTGATGGATGAAAGGAGAGAAACTAAAACTCATTAATACATACATTATTGTTGCCTTTTCCACAATAATTCTCCCTGTTTTGTGCAAACCGACCTCCTGTGGAATGTTGCGCTTGAGTTTGTAAGTCTGCATCTCCCCCTTCCCCATATGAGCTCTTGCCTATCTTATGCCCTGTGGTCCCTCCTGTGCCTACTTGGGGTTTGAATTCTTAAAAGATCATGTAAACATTCTCCTGGAGCCTGCTGCCTGCTAGAGCCCAGGGCTTTGTCAAGCCACGAGCCAGCAGCAGCAGCGGCAGCAGCAGCTCAGTGCTGGGCTGTGTTTTTGCAAGTACAAGACAGAAAATCCATGTAATTACTTCTGACGCCCAAGAAGCTGTGCCGCCTGACAGAGCAGCCTGTGGAGGAAGCAGTTTGTCAGACCTCTGCTGACTAATTCCCTGCTCCACCTGAGGTTGTGTGTGAGTGACTAGTGTAGTGATATGAGCATGCATGTGTTTCTTAGTCCTACCCAACAGGACTGCCGACATTTAATTTGGATAAACTAAGTTTATCCTAACTTGGGGAGGATCTTGACAGGCTTCACTGCCATTCAGAAGAAGCCTGGACTTTAGAAGGCCCTTAAGGTGCAGAAAGGTAAACTTAGTCCACTGTGGTAGTCACCAAGTAGCCATACACTGCCGCATCTTCGAAGCAGAGTGAAGATCTATCTCTAGTCATGTTCAAGACATCCCTTGCAGAAGGGAATCCAGATTGTTTGAAAGCCAAGAACACCTGGGTGGCTTTGATAACCCTGGGGCCTGGGAGGTCTCAGCAATTTTCAGTGAAGATGTAGCTGTTTCAGAATGTGTCAGATCAATCTGAATATTAAAGTGAATATCAAGGGAATGTTGAATACTTTCAGTGGAGCAACTAGCTCATTTTCACAAACTAACTTCTATACGACACAGCACAACACAAAATGTTGAGTTTCCTTAAAATGTAACATTTCTCCACATTTAAAAAAAATTGTAACTCCATTGTGCCAGTTCAGGAGGCTGAACTTTGGAGATGGTAAAGTAATGTTGAATGTCAAAAGATTGTATGTGATTAAAGGAATGCTCTAGGAGTTAGGAAAGTAAAGTAACCAACTCACCTTCATCTGGCCACACTAAAATTCTCTAACTTTTGCTAAGAAGTGGATTTCAAGGCTTCCTGATGGGTGGCAACAGAAGAATCCAAACTCTATGTATTCGCATAGCTACGTTGCTGGCATTCTTTACAATATTATAAATTCATTATGGTATAATTCAATGCTTTTCTCTTGAAATTGGTACAGGCAACACCAAGAAGCCTGTGAGCATGCATGGTGGATATTTGTTATTTTCAGACTGAATGAGTGAATGAGACAGTTGAGCACTCTAAGTATTGGCATTTTCATAATATAAAAGGATACCAGCAATATTCCCTATACCAGAGTGTGGCACAGATGGCTGGTGGAGAAGAGAAAAACAACTCTGCATACAGGTAATGGTTTCCTTCCATATCTCCTCACATTGAAGATGAGAAGACTGTCATAGCCAGAGGACCAGGACATCTACTGGGAGAGGATAGAAATAGCATGGAAACTACTTCCATGATACAACAGCATTCCTGCCTAAATAAGGACAATATCAATAAACATAATAATGTGGAAAGGAGAAATCCCATGTGGCCCCACCAGTACACAGAAAACAAATGGCAGCTACTAACTGTTGAGATAGGAAGAACTAACATTTTGAGGGATGAAGCTCTTAAGTGGTTACTTCGTACCAAGTTGTGAAACTTGAAACCATATACATACCAAGACTAAATGGACTCAATATGTTACACACACACACACACACACACACACACACACACATATATATGTAAATCTAAGCAATTGTCTGTCTCTTTTTACCCATTTCTTTCCCAACTGACTTGTACAGAATCATTTAGTAAACAAATTTATGATAGGGAGTTGGAAGCAAGAGACAGAACATGGTACTTGAATATTTGTATTTAAGTAATAGCAGTCTTAAATTATAAATTAGAATCAGTATTGAGTAATATTTGTAATATCAGGGAAAATGAATCACCAGATCCTTTTTAGATCATAAGAAATAGCTGTCACACTCACTGCTGAGCATTATCTACACCTCATAGTACCTGCTACATCATTGATAATGGGAAAACTGC
>JADRCD010207119.1:0-12377 GCA_019843815.1 Montemys delectorum
TTTGTCCAAGATTTGTAAGAACATTTATGTTTCTGACAAGGGAATAGGAATATTTTCTTCCCGCTTCTACCTATTTGTCTCAAAGTTAAAGGCTATGTGGGAAGGGAAGGGCTAGACTAAAGACAGAGAACAAGAAGCACACAAAGATCCAAGAGGGAGAGAGAAGGTGAGCTCTCCCTTGATCTTTCATTGTGATGTCTGGGTGTGGGAGTCAGGTACCTACAATTCCATAACCGAGAAGGCAGAGGCCAGAGTTGTATACTTGAGGCCAGTCTAGATTCCAAAGGAAGCTCTACCTTTATACAAACAACAATGTCATGCCAATCCAGAGTCCTAAGGAAAGCTATTAAAAAAATGCTCACATACCTCTAGCACCTTCCTTGGCTGTCTTCCCCAGCCTCAGTGGACAAAGGCGCTGGGTACTTACACTTTCCCTTGACTTAGCTGGCTTAGACAGAAAGACCCCATCTGTGCACTAATGGGGTGTTTTTGGACTTGTGCCTCTTTAGAATTAGTCACACAACTGTACAATACATGAATGAACTCCCCTTTGGCACTGGCCACCATACTGGACAGAGAACATCGGGACTCTTTCCTCCTGAATTCCTTTAGGAATCACATCAGCAGCGCCTACTATGACACTCAAGGTCACATGAAAGAGACCACTCATGCAGGAATCCTACCCAGAGTCGCCATGAGGATTTTATAGAAATTAAAGGGTTTTATATATAAAATTCAAATGAATGGCATGCTGATCATGGTGCTTCATTCCTACGGTCTCAGCCTGTGAGAGGCCCAAGCCATTGTGAAGTACAGAGTGAGACCTTGTATCAAAAACAAGCACCTCAAACTGATGGGGAGAAATTTTGGCATTTATTGAGTAAGTCAATGTTGATGATATGTGTCATATTCATTGAACGCTTTCTAGTTAGCTTACATCAATATTGTATCTTATTTAGTGCACATAAACTTCTAAGACAACTACCATTATTACCCAGATCTGTGAAGTGAAGCAATTCACCACTGAGGTGCAATGCAATGGTTCCTGAATTTGGATTTAATGGAATCCAGAAAAGTTCCCAACCCCAATTGTTGAAAATTATATATTTTTTATTTTTATTTTTAAATTATGTGCACATGTATGTTTGTGTGTAAGAGTACAAGATTGTACATAGGTATGTACGAGGCCAAAGACATTCGTTCCCTAGAAGTTACAAGTGAATGTGTGTCACCAGATGTGAGTTGTGGGCCTCACATCAGAGTCTACTGGGAGACCATTATTATTCAACCACTGAGCCATTCTCCAGCCCCCAAACTATATTTTAGAGTAGTATACTTATTTTAAAGACAGATATTTTCTTCCAGTGCTACACTTGAGATATCTTCCTCTAAACTGTTGATTTGGTGAGCCCCAGAGACTCCTAAACACTACACCATATTGTCATTGTTCCTGGCTTCCCACTTGAATTTCATTGTAAAATTCTATTGCTTAAGACACTGCCCACTTGTGTCTTAGGACATAGAAAAATCAAGCTTGGAGCTGAGTTGGAAGCTTCTTCCCTATTATCTAGCTGTCATAGAGTCTAAAGATGGTATATAGGCAGCTGAACAAGAAAAGTTATGAAAAGGCTTATCCAATTGTGAATTCTACCAGCTTCTAATAATGATCGCCAGGCAAGTTATACCCTCCAGTGTAATAGTGGCATGATCAGTATGGGGATAACCAATTGCTTTTTGATTGGATTTGAGGTCCATTCCATGGAAAGAAATTCAATGACTTTTATTGTAAACCACATCAAAAGCCATGGCATCACTTGGGCCGTGACATGCCCAAGAGGTGACCTACAATGACCATGTTATTAAAATTCCCTCCAAATAATAATGTCTATATTCATAGATTAGTGCTAGACCCGGCCTTATCAGAGACTTTCCTTAATGCAATGGGTAGTTGCTAATGTGGAAACACTTAATTGGCCATGCTGATAATAAGTAATGGTTGAGTGTTTGGTCCTATGTAGAACAGTAATATTAACACTCCCAAGGCTCAAGGAAAATAGACAGGGGGAAAGAATGTAAGTTCTAAGGGTCAGGGAGATATGTAGTAAAAGTATGTCTTCAGCACATAGTATAGCTGTTATGATCATGACTTCTTTTCACTGGTGAGTCTCTACATAAGACTTACAGAAACTTAGGCGCATCAACATTTCATCACGCATGAAGGGAGGGGGGCCATGGAGATCTTACATCTTCCTGAGGACCTATACCAGTTGCCCACTCTTTGAGGTGTGTGTGTGTGTGTGTGTGTGTGTGTGTGTGTGTGTGTGTGATTATTCTTCAGTAATGCAGCCACAAATAAGTTGTATTTGCCCTAGTGAATAACCTCACACTGAATCTTAATTAAGTTGAACTCAGAAAAGGGCTCAACCACAAATGCTTAAAATAATATTTTTAATTACATGTATGTGTGTATGTTTGTGTTTGGGGATGTACACACGAGTGCAAGGGCTCAATGAGGCCAGAGACATTGGATCCCTAGAGATGCTCAAGCAAGAATCTAAATAAAGTCAGTGGGTTACATACAAAAGTAAGTCATGAAACTTTGAATGGGACTTGTGGATTTTTGTGAGGTAGGCTACAGGATTTGAGAGGATATTGCAGAGGAAGAATTGACTGAATTCATTATATAATTGCACTCATTATGTAAATGTATGTAACTGTTTTAAATGACCATAGAAAAGATTCACTCAGGAGAAGCTCACGTAAACATTTCTTTTTTTTTACCAATAGTTTAGCTAAAAGGATGAGCATTTAGCAACAATTTATGGAAAAAATGTAAACAGAATTAAACAACAACAAAATCACACCCCTAATAACTAGAAAAACAATGTTTAATTTAAGTTAAAGGAAAAAGTTTTAATCAAATAATCAAGGGTAAATAACACAAAATTTAACGTAGTCAAATGCACAAAGGGAAATTATTTTTTATTGTAAAATATAGAGCTATTTTAACTTCTAAGGAAAATGTATCTCAAAAAACCTTAAAGGAAAAAAAAAACATTCTTAGAAATGACTGATTAGGAAGCTAGAAGTGAAAAATAGTGATGCTTATGTGCCGCCTTGGAATTATTAAATAATAAAACAAAGCATGATGAGAAGCAACATAGGCTCTGAATGTTTTTGTATTAGGAGTTATTTTCTTTATGAGTTTCTTCATCTAGGTCACTGAAGACACTTTCTGATTCTGACCCACAGCAGCAACCCCCATTTTCATGTGTTGCATTTAAACGTGTCTAGTTAAGTGATCTTCCCCTTGCTCCTCAGAAGCCTCAAAAATAGAAACCAGTGAACAGGAACATTCACAAAATGTCCAGGCAGGGAATTCTGATCAGAAGATCATCGCAATGCAGTTCTAATCCTTGGAGGGGAAAAAAATCATTTTCTCCTGCAGATCTCATGCAGCAGCCTACAATGGTACCTGCACGAGTCCCAACTGCTGAGTCTTTGATTTAATGAAAACTTCAGGGAAGCAATTCCGTTCACTTCAGGGATGGCTTTATTCCTCCATTATGATTCGTTTTTAATGAGAAAGATGATTGTAAGGATAAACTCTATTCCTCTGAATTTTTACACTAATTACATACAAAGCACTGTTTTGGCAGAAGGGGACTTATCTGCTTCAGGCAATACAGTTATCATCTTGTAACCACCCTTCAATCTCCCACATGAACATTGCAGCTTCGTGCCAGGAATGAGTATTGCTCTTTGCCAGCTCTCAGCATGGAAAGATGAATGCTTAAAGATTTCCCGAATTAACAGTCAACATGGACTCCAAATACAACAGGGAGACAATCCCTTCCTGCAAGCTTAGATGCTGTCTGGAATGAACGAATCAAAGGGGTACTCATTAATGAAGTATTTAGCATGAGGAATGCAGGGGGATGTGATATACAAAAGCATGTGTGTGAATTTATATGAGGATTCATTAAATGGAGATGATATTACATATTCTTATCCATTTCTTCCATCTGGAAATCATTTATTGGGCTGATACTGAGGGCTCTGTGTACAACCCTGAATTTCTGATTATATTCTACCGCATAAATATGATGCTTTATATTGAGTTCTCTAAGTATTATTAAGACTGTGGGATGCTCCATTTGCTGCAGATTTATCCTGTAAACACTGTATATAGATAGAACGTGTGTATTTGGCGCTATTTGATGCATGACTTGGAGCTTGATGGATCAAGTTTCTTGGTATTCCAGAAGCATGCCACAGTGAAGGAAGATGCTTTCAACATGTCCTGACACCGGGAAGTGACCTAAAGAATAGCCACATGTTGGAAACTCGATAATATATTATTCCACCCAGGCAACCACAGTGTTGCCTATAGTTAGCCTTTTTCTTTTTTCCACCAAGTATAATTTTGACACAATAAATCTTATTTCTTTAAGTGTATGGTTTGAAGAGTCTTGACAAATGTGTATTCTTACATGATGCCTGTAACAATTGAAATACAAGGAACACACTGAGCCAAAGGTTTCCTGAGTGGCTTATGCAGCCTGACCTCACTTTCAATCGCCACCAACCATGGATCTACTTTCTGTCATTATTATTTTTGTTTGCTCCAAAACCTCATATAACAATACAGTCTGCAATTATCCAGAGCATAAACTTTGCCTCCAGTTTTGCACATAGCATAATGCTTTTAAAAATAGTTAATATTGCTGAAGGAATGGGTACCTTATTCTTCTTTCTTAGGAAGTAGTAATAGATTATATAAACTCATTAAAGTTTTCTACCAATTTATTTATTTATTTATTTATTTATTTATTTATTTATTTAGTACGTAAGTGTGGGAGTGTAGGCACATGTGTTCTATGCTGTGTATGTGGAGGACAGAATACGACCTGAAGGAGATGGCTCTTTCCTCCTACAAAGTGAGCTCCAGAGACAGACTTCAAGTCATCAGGCTTCTATAGAACATGCTTTCACCCTGTAAACTAACTCACTGGCCCCACAAACCACCTCCAACTGCTCACTGCTTTTCTTTGAGGCAGCAACTTGCTACATAGCGCTGACTAGCAAGATAGTTATCATCTAGCCTAAGATAGCCTTGAATCTGTGGCTATCTTCTTGACTGTGCCTCGTGAATACTGGGATCGCTGGTGTACACCCCCACAAGTAGCTTTTCATCCCCTTCTATAAACTAATGAACACCCAGGTTTTTTTTTTATTGTTGTTGTTCTTAAAGGTTTTTATAGCATTTAAAACAAAGCAACATTTGAATACATTCCTGTGTATCAACATTATACTTTCTCATTTCTCTTGGAAAGGGGATAGCTGTTAGACCATATAGGAAGTACACGTTTAACTTTTTTTTTTTTTTAATTAGGTATTTTCTTTATTTACATGTACATTTTCCCTTTCCCATTTTCTCCTCCAAAACAAACAAACAAACAAACAAACAAAAACAAAACTTTTTAAGAAAATACCAACCGGTATTCAAAAGTAGTGTGGCCAGGTGTGCTTCTGCCAGTGTTCTGTGGAGAATTGAATGTGTTAACAGGCAGCACTGCTAGAAGTGGGTTCTAACTTTTTGTGGGTAATTTTCCTTTGCCAATTTCCTAACAGGATGTTATCTGCTTCCTCAAACTTAAGCCTGTTTTGTTCCTCTCCATGACAATGTCAAATGTTTCTCAAGGATCGTCTACAAGGATTCATCTCAGAAACCCCTCAAGCCCAATCTTTCTTTACCATAGTGACTACAGCTCTCCAATTACACTTAAATAAAAAATAAATGTGGCCTGACAAGGAATAGGCATGGAAGTTTGCCAGGTAATTTACCACAAGGGAGAACTGAAGAGAGTCCAGTAGAAATTAGCTCATCAGTCTTAGCGAATTGATGATGTTAGTTTCCCCATGGCTCCCAGGAGATGTATGATTCCATATTTCCATTGTCCGAGTGCTCTCTTATCCTGCCAACCCATGACAGTCATTCCTCTAGGGTTTTACTAAGGATTATTTGGAGAATTGGGAACTGGATGTGCATTGAAGTCTCCTTGGTCTTCTGGTCTGAAAAAACCCTTGATTTTTTTTTTTTTTTGCTTAAATTCATTTTGCTGTTTTGGTTTTGGATTGGGACTACCTGTGGTAAACACTAAAAACATCCTAATGCATGCAAGGACCAAGATTACCAAATGTAGAGAAGAACCAGAACCTGCTGGTTCAAGAGATGCTTAGTCAATGCCAGAGTCTGACATACAGCAAGATGCAGACACTCAAGTCACCGAGACTTCTTCTGGTCAAGAGGCCTGTTTCACTGAATACGACCTTCTGCGCTATTTTTTTTCTAACTATATGAATATTTAAAGACTTGCTTATGGATGTTATATTAGTACTTTCAGAGAATCACTTCATTTTTGTGCACGCACAAAGCAAGAGATGATAGAAAATATGCAAAAAATCTATCTTCAAGAATTTTCTGGAAAGCAAGATAGGAGATGTTTATTGAATTGCTTTAGCCAGAATATTGTTTATTATTATTGTTATTATTATTATTATTCAAAATTAGAGAAGCTTAAAGAAATACTCTTCAATGTAAAAGTAACCCTTGTAAGGCCTATTGTACGGAACACTGAAGGGGTACCCCAGGTTGGTATATAGTGGTACACCCTTTGGGTTCTATTATATTTCCATGTCCTTTTCCATACTGTGGCTGGAGGAAGAACACAAGCTCTGAACCTGCTTTTGCTTCTCCCTGAGCATCCTGTCTTTACTGTCTTTATTTGCTTTAATTAGACACAAATGGAGAAAAATGGTAGTAATCAACGTGACTTCATCCATTAAGCAGGGGGCACTGAAAGCAGATTTGGGAAACAGTTATAATAAGTAAGAAACGATGGTGGACCAAAAAACAGATGACAAATATTTTCTTGGTAAGAAATGCATCCTATTTCACTTTTGATTTTAAAATTCAGTCATATCTCTTGCTTCTTTATCTCAAAAGCAAGAGCACCGTCTTCGGTTGCGCTGGAGACTGCCTTCCCTTGCTTCATGGCGTTTGCATTTGTGTCTCTTGGGTTTTGAATGTCAGCTAGAGTTACCTGAAGTTTTAAGAAAGGGGGAAACTATGTAGAGACAATGGAGAGTCTCTGAGTAATTCTTAGACAGCTAATCGGGTGTGAAGCATTGTATGCTTTCTTTAGCCATGTTCTTATGGGCCTTATTTTGAACGTAGAGCACGAAATTCTTGAACATCTGGTGTCTCTTTATGGATGCATTTTCATTGTCTAACTATTTCTCAGTGGGGTTAACATAACAGTACTTTCAGTTTTCCTTTAATTCCCTGAATGAATACATTGGTGGACATTACAGAACTAAACTGCTTTCTATGGAGTTCTATCCCAGAAAGGCCCTGTTAGGAACAGTAGAATCTTCAATTTCATAAACAGGTGGAAGAGAACAGAGCTTCAACCTTTCAGACCACACCTAGAATTTGTTCAGCAAGACACACTGTTTTGAAGGATGATGACACCCACGTTTCCCCAGGAATTAGTTAATACCCAAAAGCAATTTCACTGTGTCGCTTACTGGAATCTATACTAGAACCTGCCGCCTTCATATCTTTTGGTCATTGATCTAATGCATACTTGATAGGGAGGATTTCGTCTAACTTTGAAGTCAGAATTTTGGCAAGGCTACTCATAATGACATAATGCTTAAATATTCTCTGAGAGTTTCCAGTTTGACAGCCATAGTTTTAGAAGCTGTACGCATACAATGACAGTGATCTGTTATAAAAATAGATCCAGGAAATTGTTTACTGTAAAGTGGTCCAAGGCATATGCATCTTGCTAATATGGAGGCCCAGATGAGTAGGTGATATTTTTGCTAGGTGAGATGTGAAGGGCAGCACTTGATCCGACCCGCAGGCTATGAGGAACACTGAGAAAGGAGGCCTGGCTGTAAGAGGTCCTCCCTTGGACACAGACTTCCTCTCTCTTCTCTGTTGCTCGCTCATCCTAAGTCTTGATGTGCCTGAACAGAAAAGTTGTGATGCTTCCAACACATTACAGAGACACAGCACGTACAAAATTAATTACTGCGTTGATTCCCAGATGTTAGCTCAATACTAGTCTATGTGAATAAACATCAGGCACAGAGTCATGAGCAAGTTCAGTGGTCATCTGGGGCAGCACTAAAAGAATAAAAAATAAATAAAAGGAAGAGAGGAAGGAAGGAAGGAACGAAGGAAGGAAGGAAGGAAGGAAGAGGGAGGAAGGGAGGGAGAGAAGGAGGGAAGGAGAGAAAGAGGGAGAGGGAGAGAGGGAGAGGGGGAGAGGGAAAGAGGAGAGGGAGAAGGGGGGAAGGAGAGGGAGGGAGAGGGGGAGAGAGAGAGACAGAGACTGAGAGGAACAGGGAAAGGGAGAGGGAGAGGAAGAGAGAGAGAGGGGAGGGATAGGGAAAGGGAGAGGGACAGGGACAGGGAGAGGGAGAGGGACAGGGAGAGTAACAGGGAAAGGGAGAGGGACAGGGAGAGAGAGAGGGAGATCTCCAAAAAGAGTACTGCATTGTGGGAACTGGTTCCTCCACTCACTGGAAAGACAGTATTTCCTCAGTCTTTCCTTCAAAAGGGTCTCCACATCCCTTCCCAGGCTTCAGCCTCTTGTCCCTTTGCCTTATCTACACTGACACGCCTCTCACATTGTCTATATGACTCTCTTCTGATTTCATTGCTGGGTCTCACTACACCATGCACCCCGTGCTACTTTCCGGTGTAGGGTTTTCAAATTTAAGAAACACGAATGTCTCCTTTTGTTCTAAAGCAGCGCTTGTTAATCTACGGACCATGACCTTCTTCTTAAAGATCAAATGTCCTTTTCGCAGTGGTCGCATGTCAGATACCGTGCGTAGCATAGCATATATTTACATTACAACTCATAATAGTAGCAAAATTACAGTTATGAAGAAGCAAGGAAAATAATTGAATGGTTGGAGGGCACCACAACATGAGGAACTTTATGAAATGGTTGCAACTTTGGGAAGGTTGAGAAGTACTGTAAGGGTCGCTCATTGTTCCCACCTCCTCTAAATTTCACAAGAAGCCAAAGGTAATCCTGCTCTTCCGGCTAGAGCTGGTCACACCCTCCATTTTTTCCTAGTAGCTTTATTGGCTTTCTCACTTATAAAATTTTGGATGATATATATCCTTGCTTTGAAGAAACAAGAAGGGATAAGTCCCATATTCTGTAGCTGACAATTATAAATGTTCATTATAAATGGCGTTATTATTATTAACACTAACTCTTTTCATAACAACTTTCCTAGCTTCTACACATAACTATTATAATCATGATTTCCAATTTTGATTATGTTTATTTTCCCTAGATATAGACTCTTGCTTAATCTCTGGACTCTTAGACAATAACAAAGACCAAAATCCAAAGGGGAACAACAATTTGCCATTTCAAAAACCAGTGGTGCTTAAAAATCACTGATAAATTCAACATCTTCATACAAACATTCTCTTCAGGATTGAGCTACTGAAAATTTGTTTAATCCCATCATTCTTAACTATACTCCTTATACTAGGTTAAATAATACTAGTCCTTTGATGTTGATTCAAGCTCACATCAAGTGAATTTTGCATTCATCCCTTGTCTCTCCTTTTTTGATACATTCCCACAGTTTCTCTGAAATGAGTTACTAATTTTATGCCTCTCCCATTGCCTCACTTCCTGTAGTTTTTCCTGGCCTGAAGCACCACCATTCAAGACACTTATATCATTCAAATTCACTGGTTTCTGACTGATACTGATGGAACATAGCTAAGACTTAGTGTCTGTAACTTTTGTAGACTGGCAGTTTATTCTTAACATTTGGAGTTACAGCTCCTAATGTTAACAGCTTAAAAAAAGCAAGTAACATCAACTTGGGGAAAGCAAATTAAATTAGCTTCTAATATTTTCAAAAAATGGAAAAATCAATTGAGTATGAGTGTGGTGATGTTCTCTCTCTCTGTGTGTGTGTGTGTGTGTGTGTGTGTGTGTGTGTGTGTGTGTGTGTGTAGAGGGTTATTTATTCATGTGCTTGTGTGGATTGTTAATGTGTATATATAGGGAAGCATACATACGCACATGCACATGTGTGTGTGTATGCATGCAAATACTAGAGATTGATATCAGGTAACATGCCCAATTATTCTCCAACTTAATTTATGAGACAAAGTGTTTTGCTGAACCCAGAGCTTATCAGTTCTGCTCAGCCAGCTGGGCAGTGAGCTCCAGGGATCTGCTTGCCTCTGTTTCCCCAGTGGTGGGATTCAGATGCATGCTGCTTTGCTCAAATTTTTAAAATTTAAGGTTTCTGGGGATCTGGATTCATGTTCTCACACTTTCAAGGCAAGGTCTTTAGCAACTAAGCCATCCCTGACACCAGCCACCTTCATTCTCTTCTCTTCTAAGATGAAGCCTACGATTGGCTAAGTCATTATACCTGAGCACTATTATTTTAGACAGAAATCCAAATAAGGACATGTAAGGATAAAATACAGATGATTCTTATGAAAGTTTCAAACTGTATAATTATTAGAACTGACATTTAGCAAAACATATGATTGTTTTCAAAGCTTTTAATGGTTACTTTTCAATGGATCCTGATCAACAGCCACAATTTAGAAGAAAATCTGGGGCTTTTTCTGAGACCACAGACAAAAGGATTATCACCAAGTTTGGTAGTGTAGGACAAAGGCTCTAAAAAAGCCTCTGAGATGACCCTCCCACCCATGCAATCTTTATTGGACTTATTCTTTTGGAAGGCATTTTTCTTTTATTGACTCTTAGAAAACTTGTTTTCATTGCTTTATTTCTTTAACATTTAAAATAGGACCACGTGTGGCCATCGATAGGAGTTGCCTTTTCTTTTATTCCTCTTGTAGTGTTGCTCAAGTTGTCCATAGTCATACCTGTGTCACTTTCCTAAAGAACATACATTTGTCTGTAGTCCCCTTAGATAGCTTAGGGCTACCGCATTTAGCAGTGTTGCATTAAGCCTGTTCCAGGTTTCAGGAGATTCTCTATTTAGATTCATTGAAAAGAATAAAACCCTTACCAGGAATTCAAAATTATGAGCAATTGTACTTTTCTGCAATGCATCTAGCTCCTGCTTCTCGCTGAATTCACACAATATTTCTTTGTGATATATTCATGCATTTTCTTTGTGATATTACTGCAAAATAGCAAAGTGCGATCTGGGGATTTGAATCATCTTACTGATGCAACAAATGATAAAATGATATCTAGCCATGGCTCATACTCCTCTATGTGTTTGTAAACATCATATTCCTTGGATCAGGGGCAGCTTACCTTGTCGGACAGCTAGGGTGGTGGTATATACCAAGAAGAGGAGGGTGTAGTTCAGAAAGCTCTGGAAGACTGGTGTGTTCGCATGAAAATCTTCTGCCAGGTACTTGCTGGTCAAGCCAATTCCACAAACGAGAAGGGATAACACTTGGCCCAAAGCCACAGAGATCAACATCTCCCTGAGAAATGAAGCAAAGCACAGCGAGGTCAGCAGGCAACAAATGATAGTGAAACAATGATAGTGAAGTCCATTGGTAATTCATAGCAGACACTGAGCTGAGGCGGCGGATGCTATTTATTGTAATCCACGGAAGCAATGCTAGGGACCTATACAGTTATTACTGAAGCCTTTATAGAGATGGAAACTAATGCTTGACGTGGGTAACTAATTTGCTCACGGAACACACGGTGAGGATAAAGCAAAACCAGGTTATGAGACGGAGTCTCAGTGTGGGAACCTGGCTTCCTGTCCCTGTACTCCAGAAGCTGTTGAGGAAAGGGATCATTGCTTTGAAGCAGCACAAGATGTGGATTAACGATGCTGACAGCATTCCCAACCATGCAAGCAGAAATATACTGCAGCATCAACTGTGTGTATAATTCATCACTAATGGGGGAAACTTTGATTTACAGATCAAACTCCTGGATCTAGAAACCCTTGGCGGGAAGGGCTATACATCCAGAAAGACCACCTCTCCGGCCCTTCTAGACTCTAGAACTCTGCTCTAAGAAGCTTTATTTAAGGTCTTTGGTCTCTGTTTCTTAAGTTACAGTTGCCTGTATACTAAAGCTATTATTCCTGAAATAGATTCTGGACCATGGTTACTATAATAACTATGCAAATATTTTCATTGCCTTTTTCATAGGCAATGTTCTTGTAGACACTGAAGTGGGGACTGGAGGCAAGAGTCAAAGTGTTCGGTTTCCATGGAAATGAAATGCCCATGCAAGCTTTGTAGTCACACACCACACACACACACACACACACACACACACACACACACACACACACAC
>JADRCD010207120.1:0-21632 GCA_019843815.1 Montemys delectorum
AAATACCCTCTTTTCTTTCAAGTTTTATCACATCAGAAAGCCAGATTCAGGAGTGACTGTACACAATAGAAGATTACAACTCATCACAGCACAGTCAATTTTATACTCTCACTGTCAAGTAATTACAATGCTTTCTTTCCCAGTTGTCTTTGAGAATAAAGGAAAAGCAGATCTTCAGATGCAATTGTTTTGTGTAACATCTCATCTATCATGTTTTGTAAATACTTGACGAGCTTTGGCCAGTTTGACGTAGAGCTGGATTTTTAACTTTGCTTTCAAACATTGTTATTCAATTCCTGCTTATGGTGTTTTTACTTTCCATGAGCACACTAAAAGCAAAAAATAAAATAAAAAATAAAAATGTAAATAAAAAGGCAATTACTCAGGTAAGCTCTCAAAGTGGCTGATCATATGTCATATCGGTGTGGTATGTTCCTATACACCTGTATAGAGACAGGTAATATAACATGTTAGCGCTGAAAACAAGGTGGGATTAATCCACTTAGAGCTCACCTCATTAGATAGAACAAATCTGCTCACTTCCACCTTGGTATTTGCTTAAATTGGTGCCAATTCTTCTATGTTCTATATGTCTTTGGTTAAAGGTTACAAACATTCATTTCACAAAATGAGGCAAGAACTTGGATTCCACGGGTCTTCAGTTTAAAAGAAAAAACGTCTCTTTTATTAAACAACTCGTACAATCTCAAATGAATTCAAACACTAGTGTGTGCTGGCTGACTTCCATTCTTATTTTGCGTCATATATTACCCCACCCCCATTTTTTGTTACACACTCTTCAAAGAACCCTTCAAAGGGTTCACAACTCAATTTAAAAACCGTCATTTTCAAATAGCTTCATTCATTAATTTTGAAATTAAGCTCTCTTAGTTCCTGACATGTCAATGTTAAAGTACTCAAATATACATGGAAAAGTTATTATCTTTTTCTTCTACCGTGCTTAAAAATTAATAATAGTGAAAATCCAATTTTCTATTGGCCACATATTGTAGAATCCATCAGTAAATTGAATCAAGTTTTAGGTTCTGGTATTGTTAGTCATTTTATCCCTTTTTGAAGTTAGATCCACTGATGGATGCTATTAAGGCTTGCATGATGAACTCCATCTCATAGCTGGGCACCAACAGTGTTGGAGATATTTCCATGCCGAGCAACTGAAATGAAGGGGCTCTTCAGGGTAAAATTTTTCTGGAGTAATATAACATTCTGAAAACATCAGTTTCTATTTTGGAACACTATTGGAGGTATTTTTGTTTTGTTTTATATTTGGCTGATGTTTAATTATTTTACATATTTTGAGATTATAATAATTACACCATGTTTTTTCATCTCTAAACCAGTGAATGGGTCACAATCTGTGGGTTGTAACCCCTTTGGAGGTTGAACTACCTTTTCAGAGGGGGTCATATATCAGGCATCCTTCATATAAGATATTTACATTATAATTCACAACAGTAACAAAATTACAGTTATGAAGTGGTAATGAAATAATTGTACGGTTATGGGCACCACAGTATGAGGAACTGTATTAAAGGGCCACAGCCATAGGAAGGTAAAATACACTATCAATAAAAGTCTCCCATGTATACCTTCTGCTCTCTTCTAAATTCAAAACCTCTATTTTCATTAACTGCTTTTATTTCCATATATGTATGGATATAAATTCATAAATATACTTTTACATTGTGTTTCTGATTTTAGTTTCTATAAAAATCACACTTCATACCATCTCTGTTAGAAAACTGAGGACAATCAAGTGTTACATATACAACCCGTCCATACCTATGATTTATACTTACTTGACAAATGAACCGAGTTTTCTCATAAGTCACCCTACAGGAAAACTAATGTTTAAAATCCCATCTGAGTCGATCATAACCAAATGGGGATGTGGAGGCTGGAGAGACAGCTCTATTGTGAAGAACTACATTTAATCTCAGTGCCTATATCTGAAAGCTTGCAAATGCCTATGACTTCAGCTCCAGGAAATCTGATATCTAATTTGGCCTCCGGGACACATGTATGTAGATATACACATGGACACATACACTTAAATAAAATATCCCCCCCCAACAAAAACAAAAACAAACAGACAAAACAAACAATGCCATTGGTATCATCAAAAACACAAGGGATTGGAAAGATGGCACCTCGACAGGTGCCACAGGCTGATCTTCCACATGACTAGAGTTTTGTTTCTAGCACCTACATTTAACAATTCACAAATTACCCTTAACTCCTGTCCTCCAGGCAACCCAATACTTTCTGGGCTTTACAGGAAAACACACACACACACACACACGCACACGCACACGCACACACACACACACACACACACACACCACATAAATCAATAAAAGAAATCATTTTTTAAAAAGAAAGGATTGAAGCTTTTATGTTTTCCCTTAACATGAAAAATGTTCAATTCCATTTTGTGTCTTTGTATTATAGCATATGTCCTAGTACATATTAAGTATGTACAGAGAGATAAGATAAAAGTTGAGGGAGGGTGGGAGACAGGGAAGGAGGGAGAGAGATAAGGAGAAAGGTAAGGAGGGACAGAGGGAGGGAGCAAAGGACATTCTTGAAAAGAACTTACTGCAAGTGTCACTCACACATAAGAACTCTGGGTTACTATCATTGTTTTACTTGTGTACATAGACTGACTGGCTCTACTATATAATTAATTGTAGCAAAAGGCTGTCCTCCTCCTGCACATGCCTCTGTTAGTCTCAATAGAACAATTCCCCTGTTAAGGCCCGAGGATTCTGAAAGGAAGACAGGTTCCACTTCTGTTCTGATTTGTTTTGTTCTATTTTGCTGTGATATGTTTTGTTTTCCTGTGGTTTGGGGCAAAAAAGAACAGTTGCTGCTAACCCAGCAGCGTTCACCCAGGAAGTAAAAGGCTCCATTCCGATTGTTTTAAAAATCAGATCTCTTACCTTTCAATTTTCACATTCACTCAAACTTGCAAATTCTCCCGGAAACCAGATGAACAGGCCAGTGGGTCACCTAGATAAATGTCACAAAGAAAAAGTAAGTAAGACAGTACACCGAATAAACGCCAATACATCCTCTGTCTGCCTACAAATGCATGTTGCTGTTTTGATCCTTTCAGAGAACCGTTCCTCGAGTTTAGAACATATTTTAAAATTACATTTAAAAAAGAATGCTCTGTAAAAAAAATGTGGCAAGATATGATTGTTCTGGTAATGACTATTAAGTTTTATTTTATTTTTTTATTAGATATTTTCTTTATTTACATGTAAATTTCTCCTTTCCCAGTTTCCCCTCCAAAAACAAACAAACAAAAACAACAAGAACAAACCCCTGTTGCCTCCCCCTCCCCATGCCTGCCACCCTACCCTCTCCCACTTATTGGCCCTGGCATTCCCCTACACTGGGGCACAGAACCTTCACAGGGCCAAGGGCCTCTCCTCCCATTGATGATCGAATTTGCAATCCTCTACTATACACGTGCTGCCAGAACAATCAGTCCCACCATGTATAGTCCTTGGTTGGTGGTTGAGTCCCTGGGAGTTCTGAGGGTACTAGTTAGTTCATATTGTTGTTCATCCTGAGGGGCTGCAAACCCTTGGGCTCCATAGGTCCTTTAAAAATAAGGAAAAAAATAACCATTTTATGTGTATGAAGATCCACTTGCAAGGAATATGGGTTGATTCTCTCTCTCTCTCTCTCTCTCTCTCTCTCTCTCTCTCTCTCTCTCTCTCTCTCACACACACACACACACACACAGCACACAAACACACATACACATACATAGATAGACTGACAAGAGGGGAAGATGTATAATAAATATAACCGATGGTCCAGACATATTAGACCATAACATATATATGTTTAAGTAGATATAGTTATAGTCATCAAATTTTGAAAGTAACAATGGAATTTGCATAGAAGAGTAATTATAAAGAAGATTGTAACCAGTTCCTGAGTTTCATTTGCAAGGACACATGAGTGAAGTATATTTATTAAACCTGAACCCTAGGGAATTCAGGAGAAAGAGAGACATGGCCATTGTCTCTCTTTGTGAGTTTTCTCTACCTGAAGAGTTTGGTGGCAGCTTTGCATGTCTCTTGGTGGCAAAAGTAGGACCCATAAACTCAGCCTAAAAAATCCAAATATCATGAGAGATCTAGTTCCCAAACACTGGGTTAGAACTCAAGTTTGTCTTGGAAAATGAAATTTTGGAATGCCTATTAGACATTCAAGCCAAGGAACCAACCAGAGAGCATTTCTGGATAATTGCAAGTGATATTTAAAACCTTAGGATTTATTATTTCAACATGTAGATAAATTTTCTTAAGAACATGAGTCACAGACTGAGCCTTTGTCTATTCTAGCACTAGACATCTAGAGAGTCAAGACTCAGAAAGCAACTTAGAAGTATCTTAATTGGAGTCATCCTATAAGCAGACACTCAGTCCACTTTTAAAGTAGCAGTCACTTGTTTATGATGATCTCTGTACACACTAGTGGGAAGGACACCACCAGAGATTGGAAGTGGAGGCAAGCAAAAAAAGAAAAAAGAAAAAAAAAAAACACATCTTCAGTGTGTGTGGTTTTATGTGGAGATCCTTGATCCACTTGGACTTGAGCTTTGTACAAGGAGATAGGAATGGATCAATTTGCATTCTTCTACGTGCTAACCACCAGTTGATTCAGCACCATTTATTGAAAATGCTGTCTTTTTTTCCACTGGATTGTTTTAGCTCTTTTGTCAAAGATCACATGACCATAGATGTGTGGATTCATTTCTGGGTCTTCAATTCTATTCCACTGATCCACCTGCCTGATAGTGAGTAAGAGCCTCAAGCACATGGGCAGAGGGAAATTTTTCCTGAACAGAACACCAATAGCTTATGCTATAAGATCAAGAATTGACAAATGGGAAGTCATAAAATTACAAAGCTTCTGTGAGGGAAAAGACACTGTCAATAGGACAAAAAGGCAACCAACAAATTGGGAAAAGATCTTTACCAATCTTATATCTGATAGAGGGCTAATTTCCAATATATACAAAGAACTCAAGAAGTTAGACTCCAGAGAACCAAATAGCCCTATTAAAAAAAATGTTTAGCACAGAGCTAAACAAAGAATTCTCAAGTGATGAATACCGAATGGCTGAGAAGCACCTAAAGAAATGTTCAACATTCTTAGTCATCAGGGAAATGAAAATCAAAACAACCCTGAGATTCTACCTCATACCAGTCAGAATGGCTGAGAACAAAAACTCAGGTGACAGCAGATGCTGGAGAGGATGTGGAGAAAGAGGAATACTCCTTTATTGCTGGTAGGATTGCCAGCTGGTACAACCACTCTGGAAATCAGTTTGGTGGTTCCTCCAGAAATTGGACACAGTACTACTAGAGGACCCAGCTATACCACTCCTGGACATATACTCAGAAGATGCTCCAACATGTAATAAGGACACATGCTCCACTAGGTTCATAGCAGCCTTATTTATTATAGCCAGAAACTGGAAACAACTCAGATGTCCCTCAGCAGAGGAATGGATACAGAAACTGTGGTACATCTACACAATGGAGTACTACTCAGCTATTAAAACAATGAATTTATGAAATTCTTAGGGAAGTGGATATATCTGGAGAATATCATCTTGAGTGAATTAACCCAATCACAAAAGAATACACATGGTATACACTCTCTGATAAGTGGATATTAACCCAGAAGATCGGAATACACAAAGTACAATCCACAAACCACAAGAAACTCAAAAAGAAGGAAGACCAAAGTGTGGATACTTCGTTCCTTCTTAAAAGGGGGAACAAAACACACATGGAAGGAGTTGCAGAGCCTAACTATGGAGCAGAGACTGAAGGAAGGACAATCCAGAGACTGCTCCACCTGGAAATCCTTCCCATATTCAAGCATCAAATTCAGACACTATTGTGAATGCCAACAAGTGCTGGATGATAGCAGCCTGATATAGCTGTCTCCTGAGAGGCTCTGACAGTACCCAACTAATACAGAAGTAGAGGCTCAAAGCCATCCATTGGACTGAGCACAGGGTCCTCAGTGAAGGAGTTAGAGAAAGGACCCACGGAGCTAAAGGGTTTGCAGCCCCTTAGGACAAACAACAATATGAACTAGCCAGTACCCTAAGAGCTCTCAGGAACTCAACCACCAACCAAAGAGTACACATAGTGGGACTAATGGCTCCAGCAGCATATGTACAGCAGAGGATGGCCTAGTTTGTCATCAATGGGAAGAGAAGCTTTTAGCCCTGTGAAGGTTCTATGCCCCAGTGTAGAGGAGAATGCCAGGGCCAGGAAGCAGGAGAGGGTAGTGGTAAACAGGAGGAGGGGAGAGGGAACAGAGTTTTTTTGTTGTTGTTGTTGTTTTATGGTTATTTTATTTTTTCAGAGGAGGAAACTGGGAAAGGAGATATCATATGACATGTAAATAAAGGAAATATCTAATAAAAACCCCACATCTTTAGCATGGCTATTACTACAGAGCAGAAATTTGTCCTACTGGGAAACTGTCAGATCATGGAGATTATCTGCTTTAAGATTATCCCTAGAAAGTAAAGGCAAGCAAGGGAGTTATACTCCAATTACAGTCAGACATTTATATATTATTTAAAATGTATTCTTAGAAAATTTCATATATGTATATAATATATATAGACCATAACAACCCTCAACCTATTTCCATTTTTTCTACATCCATCAACACAATCCCATCCTGTTTCATGTCTTTTTTTTTCTGTCTTTTAATATAGCTCACTAGGTACAGCTGTGCTCCACACATGCACATGATGTGGGGCCAGTCACTAGGACATGGGCAACCAACTGATGAATGGAACCCTAAAGAAAAATAACTCTCCCTCCTTCAACTGCCAAAAGTTCCCCAGCTAGACACAGCTCTCCAATTCAAAGACCTCCAAAGAATCAATTGTGTTCCTAAACCTGTTTCACGTATTTCTTTTTGAAGCATTTTCTGCACTATTTCAAAAGTAAGTGTAGTTCCTCTTTCTGAATTCTTGAGGGCATGCAGAAGAAACAGGGGAAAGATTTATCTGCTAGAAAATAAATAGGTGGGCAAGATTTATTCATCAATTCACCTTCATGTGCATAACCTTTTGTGACTTTACCACAGAAAAGACCTCAGACAGCAAGAACATTTTGCTCTGTAAAAAATGTCTTTGGCACAAGTACTTAGCATGCATATACTGAAGTAGGCCTTCTAGATAACTCAGAAAACATATTTGATATTCCTTCATTGCCATTTGGGCTTACTGGACATTACTTCAAAATAACTCTACCACTCAAGAAGGTAGTAGCCGATATTTGAATATTAGACATTTTCTTTGAAGATTTTTTTTGTCATGAAAAAAGAATCATGTCTGATTATTGATGAGAATGGGTGTTTCCTCAGATTGTAAGAGTCTTTGAAAAGCAGAAGAGGAAAAGGAAAACTGAAAAGTAAATTAAATGTCACAAGGAAAGTGTTGTCACTTCAGATTTAAATAATCAAATTATGGAAAGGTAAATACCAGGTAATCATGAATATGTAGGTATGTAAAAAAGAGACTACTGCGTAATATCAGAGATATGTAACTAGAACTCTGTGAGCTGAAAATAATGGAACATCCCACGATGACCACGATAATCTCCAAGAGACCAATCAATTCTATACACACAAGTCTGCTTTCAGTAGCCCATTAGATCTAGGCAGTTAGAAACCCCTAAGTTGAGGACAGTGTTCCATTCAGTTTTACTCAATGATGCTATGCAGAAATTATTTTCTTATGTGTCACTTTATTTCAGTGCTTTAACTTGGATGTGGCTCAGCGTGTTGTTGGTGTATTCCTTCTAAATGGTCCCATCTGCGGACAAAGATTTTCTGATTATTTTCTGTTTCACATGGATAAAAATCTACTCTCGGTTTCTCAGCCTCCACAGGAATCATTCAAGAATGTGCAGCACAAAGCATCATCCCTCAACTTCATCCTTGTGTCTCTACTCTTATGTACATCAGCTGAGTGATGACATGCAGGGTCATATTTCATCAGCACATGTCTCTCTCCTAATGTATTGGGCTTCATGCCATCACTTTTAGACTGACATAAAATTCCTGGTGAGTGAAAACTCATAAATAATATTACAATTAAAAATAAAAGATTACTTATGGAGTAGCAAGTATATTTAGATATGACTTTTAAATGGCAGGTGCATGACATTTTTCAGATCCCAGATAGATCTATCATGTGGGCCAGAAAGGGAGTGAGCAAATGCCTTCCTTTTTAAACTGCTCTGGCTGTTCTTGGTTCTTTCAGAAGTAAACAAATCCTCAGCATGACAATCTTCCATCCAGATGTGTGGATGTGGGCATGGAAGTGTGCTGAACTTGCACTTTTCGAGGTGATAAACACATTTTGCAGTTTTTTAACCTTCTGGGATTGTCCAAATGGACATTAATAATTTTTCTTTGTTTACTGTACTTTCCCATTCCTCTATCTTATTCATTTTGTATGTCCACTCTCTGAACCAGGATAAACTGAAGCATGAGAAACAGCATCAGGGAACTGGGGGAGAGGCAGTTCTGCTTCATCCCAGCCCTAATTACCATCACACAAATTCTACCAAAGATGGCACAATAATATAAGATGGTGGTCCAGAATGTCACAGGACATTCATGAAAAAAAAAAGAAAAAAAAGGTCAGAGACTATTAGACCAGGCACTACAAAACTCACGGAAAGCAATACACACTCAATGGTTTAGTTATTTAACATATGTTTTAAACATCTGTTTGTTATTTAAAAAAAATAATCCTGTTCACATAACTAAAATCACAAACTATAAAGAGCTAGACAATATTATGTAAATATGCATCTAATTTTAAGTTACTAATAAAATTTAAGCAATTTCTTCTTTAACTGTAACTACTCTAGATATTTTCTTGATATATCACTACAACCCATTTCAAGTGCCTTGCTAGGCACATATGGGGTGGTAGAATATTTCAGCAGCAATTCATTTTCAAATATTGAAAGAGATCAAATTAATTTCAATACATTTTTATTTCAGCATAAAAACAATGCTTTAATTTTAATATATAACCAACATAATTTACAATCTTCCAAACTATAAACAGAGCTACCCATGGTGCTAGCTGGTAGAACACTTGGCTAGTACATGCACTAGGCCTTTGTTTCAATCCCCAGTACTGCATAGACATCCAAATCAACCCTGGCTGGTCGTCTTCTCTGCTCAGTCATATTTGACTCTTAACATCCTGCTGCCCTTCCTTGAATCAGCTCTATTCTGATCCTTTTTTCCCTATACCCCATGCCAATTGTAGGATTCCATGAGCCCAAGTACCCTAGTCCCTTCTCTGAGACCTGATGTTTGGGACTCCTGTCCTGTGCATATCTGCCCCTAGCTGGCTCTGACCTCATCCCTGTGTCCATGACTTCTATATCCCTGAACCCCTGGTCTACATAAACAAGTGACTAATTTATGATTCTGTCATGTCCTCAGTTGTCATGGACTGAGGCTCCCCCTTTTAAGTTCATTCTTATAAAAAACCAACAAATTATAGTTAGACTCACTTAGAAGTGGAGATTAGTAATAAAGCACAGGCTAACCACATTGAATTCAACAGACCCAAAAAAGACAAATAACAACGAGAGTCCAAGGGAGGATGGTTGAATCTTCATCAGAAGAAGAAACAAAATAAATATCAGAGGTAGATGGAGGGAAGGAACTAGAAAGGAGAGGGGATGGAGAATCGAGTAGGCTTGGGGGGGGGGGGGTAGATATATGGAGAACAGGAGAAACAATGGAAACCTGCAGTGAATGCCAGAGACCTGGGAGGAGGGAGGCCCCTGGTGGCCTATGGAGGCGAGTCTAGCTGAGACTTGTAACAGTAGAGGATATGGATCCTAAAGTGGCCAATTTCTGTAGCCAGGAATTACTCATAGTGGAGGGATAAGGACACCAACCCACCCACAAAACTTTCAACCCAAAATGCGTCCTGCCTACAAGATGTGCAGGGACAAGGATAGAGCAGAGATGAAGGAGGTGCCAAGTAGTCACTCCCCCACATTGAGATCCATCCAATGGGCAAGAACTAGTCCCTGACACTATCAATGATACTCTGCTATGTTTGCGGACAGGGGCCTAACAGAATTGTCTCCTTCTAAGAGGCTCCTACCCAGCCGGCAATGGAAAGAGATGCAGAGACTCACACCCAAACATTAGATCGAGCTCCGGGAGTCTTATGGAAAAGTTGAAGGACAGTTTAAGAGACTTGAAGAGGACAGAGCCTCCATAGGAAGACCAACAGAGTCAATTATCCTGGACCCTTAGGGTCCCCCAGAGACTGAACTACCAACCAAGGAGTGAACATAGGTTGGATCTAGGCCCCATGCACATATGTAGCAGATGTGCAGCTTGGTCTTCCTGAGGGGCCCCCAACCACTGGAGTGGGTGCTGTGCTTGAAATTGTGGTCTGATTTTCTGAAGATCCAATGCTCCTAACTGGACTACCTTGTCTGGATTCAGTGGGAGAGGATAAGCCCAGTACTACAGTGATTTGATGTGTCTAGGGTTGGGTGGGTAATAGTGTAGAAGGAATAAAGAGGGAGAAATAGGGGGAGGATCTCCATGAGGGGGGGAGTACTGGGCCCTGTAGATTTTGCTGTAGAAAAAGTATTGTCACCTGATGCCTGATCCAGAGATATTTTCCTTGTGGGCTAAATCCTAAGGAAAGATTTAAAAGCAAAACTGTAATGCCCATGACCTACCGTTGCCTTCCAGAGCTGAAGTTGACATGTTATCTCACTAAAGTAATAGTCTTATCTCAAAGCAAAAGCAGTTTGCATAAGTCTTGTTTTCCTCCAGAATGTAACTACACGAGAACAGGAAAAGCATGTCTTTGTCTAGCAGGAAAGAAAAGGCCATTAACACATTGAGTATGAATATTTAGTTGCTGGAAAGGCTCTGAAAGCCTAGGAGTCTGAGCTGTTTTCCTACACCGTGGCTGTAACTAGAAACAATGTCAGGAGGACTGATGACTCTCTCAGGTGATAAAGGGACAGAGCTGAATCTGTCTCTGTGAATGTCATCAAGGAGATGAAATGCACATGAGCTCAGGTTTGCCGTGCTACAGAGATGCTCTCTCATGTAATTCACTATTGAAAGCCTAGCCATCATTGTTACCAAACAGGAGCAATTGTAAGAACTAAAGAGAACTTGGCAGATTTTGAGGTCATTGTCCCTACTGCTCAAAACTAGAAAAGAAAAGAAGAAAGCAAGCCCCAAAGCAAGAATGCTCAATACATGCATTGATTGTACAGTCATAGTTCACATATGGTTTGCACTGTAACTGTATTATATAAGCCACGGCCTTTACATGGACCGTGAAGATGGAATGACTCAAGAGGAATGGATACAATGGAGCTGATAGGCTTGAATAAGAAGACACAAAATTTGAACACATTTGACAAAGAGACTCTAGCTGTGGTAAGCAGATGCTCATTTACAATCAGATAAGGAAAGAACGTGAATATTTCTTTAACTATCTTCATCACAGTCTTGCCCCACTCCAAAAGAATATGAAAAAGGGTTTGAAATTTCCTTCTGAGTGTAGAGGTGGGGAGTTGTAGGCTTTTTCCAACTTTCAGCTTTGCAACTACTTGAATTATAGGAATACAGTACCATGTCCAGACTAACAAGTCCTTTCTGTACACAGTTTCCTTCCAAGATAAAAGATAGGGTAAATACATTCCATTGTTCTAGTACCTCCCAGAGAAGATAGGCAGTTCTTTGATATGGTAGACACTGGTTACATGTGGCTATCAACCAATTGAAATACAGGTCACTTGACATGAATATGTTGTAATGACAACACACAGAAGTTCAAAGACTTCCTGAGGAAAAGAAATTTTGTGTAAAACTGCAAGGGTTTTAATAAACCAAGTCAAATAAAATAAAAAATAATTAATTTTATTTCCTCCTATTTTTATGTAGCTACTGTAAAATTTTAATTCCAGTTTTAATTGTGTTGCATTTCTATTAAACAACTCTGCTTTGAGGGATTATTGGAGTAAGTGAAGTTATCAAGTTAGTGTAAACACAGAGATAGTTATTAACATGCTGGTTTTAATTTGGTCTTTACAGTGAAGCAAAATCATGAAACATGAAACATGATACTCACTGCTATATTCAGTTTGGTAGAACAGTGTGCAGAACTGTTACTGGTCCTAAAAAACATAATCTGAAGTACTAGTTTGAAATCTTTTATACAGCTAGATATTGTAATTCTGTATCATTGAATTTAATACCATTTAATCTATTTTAACCAAAGGATTAAAACAAAATAAAGCAAAAGTCCTGCCTATAGAGTGGAAGAGTACTCTACTCCCCACTGAAATGGTGAATATTCTTCCCATAGACAATTGTGTATAATCATATAAACCTATCAGAATACATAATCATCCCAATACATATACATAATACAAATACATCAGATAGATAAATGTTTCAGAAGTCCAGCTGAGTCCCCTTACACAAAATCTGGCAACATCACAATCAGAGAAACTTCTGGAACATCACATGACCATTTCAATATTACAAGATATCTCCAGAGAAGGGTTTGCAGTAACTCTTTCAGTCTTTCCCTAAGTCAACAACAGGGGTCAGCTGCTTTTGTCCATTTGTTGGGTGCAACTATATGCCTCTGATTCTTTCAGCTGCTTGTTGGATCTTCTGGAGTGCAATCACACTAGGTCCCTTGCTTGTGAACACTCCATAGCCTCAGTAATAGTGTCAGGCCTTGGGACCTCCCCTTGAGCTGGATCCCTCTTTGGGTATGTCACTGGACCTTCTTTTCCCCAGGCTCCTCTCCATTTCCATCGCTATAATTCTTTCAGACAGGAATAATTATGGGTCAGAGTTGTGACTGTGGGATGCCCCCCTCCCTCATTTGATGCCCTGTCTTCTTGCTGGAAGTGGGCTCTCTCCCTACTGTAGGGCATTTCATCTAAGGCCCCTTTCTTTGAGTCCTGAAAGTCTCTCACTTCCCAGGTCTCTGGTGCATTCTGGAGGGTGCCCCCAACCTCCTACCTCTGGAGGTTGCCTGTTTCCAATCTTTCTTCTGGCCCTCAGGGCTTTAGTCCTTTTCCCTCACCTAATACCAGATCAGGCTCCCCTTTCAATTAATCTGGATCCCCAAGATCTCTCAAACACTGGACTACCAAACAGGCAGCACATACCAGCTGATATGAGGCCACTAATACACATAGAGCAGAGGACTGCCAGGTCTCTGTTCATTTGGAGATAATGCATCTAACCCTCAAGAGACTGGAGGCCTCAGGGAGTTTAGAGGTCAGGTGGCATGGGGGGTGGGGACATCCACATGGAGACAGGGGTGTGGGGAGGAGGTATGGGATGTAGGAGGGTGGGCAGGGGCTGGGGGGGAATAAAATATGGAGTGATAAATAAATAAATAAATATTTTAAAAAAACAAACAGGTGAATTTTCCTCCCCAAAGAGATTTTAATCTGCCATTAGAAGGCAATGCCCAAAAGCCTTGTGGGCAGGCAGGCAGGCCCAACTTGCATAACAGCTTCATTACTTATTTATTCTATGACGATAAGAAAAAACTATCAGTGTTTAGTAGCAGAAGCTAAATTTATCCTGAGAGTCACAAGCAGAGCAGAGTTAGTTAGGAGATGACTAGAAAGGCAGAAAAGAACAGAGGCAACAATGGTGGGTAGCACCATCTAAAACTCTGAGACATCAAGAAGCCCAAACTCATCACTGAATCCCACATTGTGGTTCCACAGGCTGCTGCTAGGACCCCTCGTCAAGCTTCATCCAGGACACTCCACTCTACCCAGGTTCTTATCTGAAATTGCATTTGTGTAGATGAGAGAACAGAGTTATGAAGTCCCTGTTCCTCTCTTCCTGTGACTATTCACATGCAAGCCCCAACCTACTCGTAAGGAAAAGGGAGGAACAGGGTATTGGCTTGAAGCATCACATCCTGCTCCCCTACCCTATGAGAGGGAACTTCGTATTCTCATTTGAACAGCACAGATTCATTGTTAATACCCAGCCAATCTTTCAGCCAGTCAAATACGTATCTTTAAAGCATTTTTACCATGTAGCTGATTTCTCTAGCACATTACTATTGCATATTTGCCTACAGCCCCGAACAACTTTCTAGTTAGATAGTGGTGAAGACAATGATTATGCTTTCTGTGTTTCCAACAGTTTGAAAATCCTTCCCATTTCTTGCTGATAGAAGAGTAACAAGAAAAGACACCAGGCCATCTTCCTACCCTGACACTGTGCCTTCTTTAAACTTCCTCCTTGCCCACATCCTAAGCAAGAATAGACATTGTACCAAAACTCAAGATGATCAAAGCTGGGAGAAAGTCTGATCTTCAGGTTGGCAAAGTGCTGTTCAGAGGCAGTGACCTTCATCTTTCTCTGCTTTTCAAACTATTCACTCAGGCAAATGTCAGACCCACTGAGGGGTAGCCATTGTTTATTGATAGGGAAACTAAGTTCCTATTTTTCAATCTTGATCCCTTCATCGAATTATTTAGGAACCTTTTTTTATTAGAAGCCTTCATTGTTTGATTTTTTATTAGATATTTTCTTTATTTACATTTCAAATTATATCTCCTTTCCCCATTTCCCCTCCAGAATACAACAAAAACAAAAACAAAACAAAACAAAAAAAAAACTGCTGCTCCCTTCCCCCTTCCCCTGCTCACCAACCCACCCTTTCCCACTTTCTGGTCCAGGCATTCCCCTACACTGGGGCATAGAACCTTCACAGGGCCAAGGGCCTCTCCTCCCATTGATGACCGACTAGGCCATTCTCTGCTACATATGCAGCTGGAGCCATGAGTCCCCCCATGTGTACTCTTTGGTTGGTGGTTTAGTCCTTGGGAGCTCTGAGGGTACTAGTCAGTTCATATTGTTGTTCACATTGTTTGATTTCTTTGTGCTGATTTTCATCTTCTGTCTATAAGTAGATAGCTACCCTTAATTTTTCTACCTTTTGAAGTATAGAAGCTCTCCATAAAGATTTGTTGTTATCTAGTATTCTGTCCACTTCTCCATGCTCCCAAATATATGAAGAGACCCTTGTCCTGTTCCTGTGTTCTACCTAAACATATTTATCCCAATCAAAAGAAAAATTAGCTTTCACCTGCATACAATTCATTTCAAACAACAATGTTGATGAACTTCAGTACATGACTTATGGTTTAGATTGTATGTGACTCACACACAGAAGGAAGAAAAGCCTAGAGCATTTCAAACACAGTCCAGGCAAGAAGACTTGATCCCATCCCTTTGTATCTGTATAGTTTATCCACCTCTTGACTCTTCATCATCCCTAAATCACTTCCCCAAAGGGGGAATCAACTAGACCACCTGTTGTTCCATCTTGGATTATACTAAACTACCTACTGTCTGTGGATTTTTCCTGATGTCATTGTCATAAAGTTAAGGATCAAATGCAACTGTGCTGTGAATAGTCATGATTCAAACCTTTATTCAAAACCTCGGTTAAACTGAATTGCACCCTTGGTTCCGATCACTCGGAGAGAATGCTACACTCAATGTAGTGGGAAAGTTCATTACATCGTGTCAGCACAGCTCTGCCAATGCTTCTCATAAAAGAGAAGAATACAGGCCACATCCACACAGTAATATAGGTCAACCCTTCAGGTATTGTCCTCAGTAGATATTTAGGCAGGATTCCCATTACTGAAATATTCCAGTAATCCAATAATTTAGAAACCTAAGGAAATAAAGCAGGTATCAGTGCCGGTGCTGGTGGCATCCAAAGGAAAAGCCTCATGTTGAGAGATTATTTCTGTTCAATTCTTATGCATAATGGTCCTTGTGAATAGAGACTGACAATGATACACAAACAAACTGACTTCTGAGCTGCCTGACACTCTGAAACTAAGAGCCTTTGCCATTGATACCACACGGATACACATAGACATTCTAGATTTGACTTTGCATTTGCTGGTGCTGACTCCAGGGGATATTATACCCATAATTCCAAGTCTGCTTCATTTTAACCACTTTACAGCCCTAGCTTATGTTTCTTATATCATTATTGCTAGAAGGCTTTTCCCCTGTGCCATATAAAATCTACACTATGTCCATTTAAACTTCTTGTATTGAAAGTATCTTTTCAGGATCTCCCCCCTACCCTGAAGAGAGTTGCAACTGAAATGAGATTTCATCAGAATCCTAGCAGGTAATGTCCTGCAGTGGGGAAACAAAATCAAGGCTCTCCTGAGAGAGATGTGGAATCACACTGTGCACACAATGGTCAAATCCACCTGGAAAATGGCCAGCCTGAAGTTCAGAATGAAGCTCTAGGAAAAAGGACAGCTCAAATGGACCTGTGTCTACCACATGATTGGCATTCATTAAACGCTATATGTGTTAGTGTTTGATACTCTAAAAATCTCACCATGGTGCAAACTGGAAGGAAAAGTTTGTCAGAGTGATGTAAATAAAGCTGGTTGGGTCTGAGCAATGGCTGTGCAAAGGTCAAACTAAGCATATCCGCATTGCTTCTGATGAACTAGACAACTTAATACAAGCTCATGACTCCCCCTTCCTAACAGAGATTTTACCATGACAAGAAGAGTGTCATTTATTATACTGCCTTCAGATAAATCCACTCAAATGTACCTAATTACAGGATATGCTCTGTCAAGGCGCTTCATCAGCAAAGCTCCGTGAAGAAAACCATCAGTAACTGGTCGAAATGTGACAGGTACACTATCTTCAAGTAAAGAAGTATCCACTAATGGAATTTCATACAACCATGGATCTACTCCTCAAACTTTTGATCAAGCACCAAAATTATGTGAAGTCCAGAGGGTAGCAAGGGAAATAATACACCCTATTCCATGCTGTGTCCTTTCATTTCATGGGTAAATACATCTGAGATTTAGAATTTGGTTGCTGATGCCTACATGTGGTTTCACCACCCCAGTTACAGCTATAAATAAACAGAGGTAGACATAGAGGGGAAGAGAATCCAAATGCTTTCCAAGTAGAGAACTGTATCCGGTGATGTTTTCATTTACTCCTTTCTTTTTCCAGTCACCATGGGGAGGTTTGTAAACCTAATGATAATTGTGTGTCTTCCTAAGATACGTGTGCTCTAGAAGACAACAGGAAGTGGTCCAAAGAACTTCACATACAACATGAAGTGACAGGGGAGAGGCAAAGCCTGAGGAGCAGTGCTCAGAGCTGTCTAAGGAGAATGGGCACTAAAGAGACAATTGTGTCGTCCATACCCTCGGGCATCCTTGTGAAGTTTTTCTGCTTGCCACGGGACACCAGAACACAACTGTAACTACATCTTTCTCACTCTAGTAACTCATGAACCCAAAAGCACTGCAGCAGTTTTTATCTCCTGCACAGAACTGTCATGAAAGAGCCCTCCATGTTGTGAAATACGTCATAGAGAGCACCATGGGAAACTAAGACACGGATCAAAAGAATACCACTAAGTAAGTAGCAAGGTTGTGTACAAGCCAGATATCCATGAGTCGATTTGCAAGGGAAGCATAAATGAAGACAAGCAAGGTAGCTCTCAGAGTGGTGGTAAGTTTAGTGACCGGGAACCATCTGAGAGCTGAAGGTGGAGGTCGGTCGATGAGGAGCAAGCAATTAGACTACAGGTCCACTGTACCATTCTGACGTAACAATAGAAAGTGCAGCATCGCCTCTGGCTGTGCCCAGGGTACTTGCTCCCACTACACTTAGGAGAGTCCACTTTTGTGGATTCATGCCAGGGCTTCAGGGAGGTCGCTCCATTTGCGGAAAAAAAAAAAAAAAAACCAAAAACCTCAAAATAACTTCTTTTTTCTATCTGTTTATTTTTGCATCCAAGTCCTCAAACTCACCCTCCAGATGCCTCCAGATGACTGAGTCACAAACACTCTTGTCAGCATACTTGACATTAAGTAGATTGATTGCATCAGGATGGAAATCAGGCGAATGATGACTGATGATATGTTCCCTGCTCTGGAGGGGGCAGGGAATCTGCTGTGTTCTACGCAGGCTTTCAAAGACAAAACTAGTTATGTTTCGCCCCACCACCTTCCTTTTCCCCAGTAGGAATGTATGATGACCCACTTGACAGCCAATGCTGCCAATGAATTCACACTGAGTCATCCTATAATTATACTTCCCATTTGATTAGAATTATTCTACTTCAAATCTAAAAAGCTCCCCAGATGTATCATAACTTTGTGGCAATAGATCACTTCTCATATTGTTTAATCAAGTATTTACTAAGAATCTGTTTTGTGCTCGTACTGAGAAATAGATTTAGACAATAATCTCTGATTTTAGGAATTCCATGATTTGTCTAGCAGGAGCAAGTACATATGAATGAACTAATTTATAATTGGTAAAGATAACAGTATATAAAACAATGTTAGTAGAAAAATATTAGTAGACGTAATTAGGCCATAGGATTCATAGCACTTCATAAGCTTTTTATTGAAAGGTGGGTAAAATAAAGAACAAAATGATCAGGCAGCTTATATTTCATCAGAAACACACAAAAAGACTTTATGAGAGAGGAGATGTGATTTTAAAATCCTGTGGTGCGTATGTGAACCCTGAATCAAAGCTTCCCTGAGAGCTTTGACCCTATGCTTCCCCTATACTGAGGCCACCCATGGGTATATATGGGTGACCACAGACAACTACTACTGTGTGTCCTGCATCTAAATAGGAACTTAGATTTTATAGCTTATTAAAATTGTATGATTCACTTTAATGTGCAGTGGATGAAGATTTGAAATTGCGGGTAGAAAACTTCTCATATTTTTCTAATGCCCGTTCTACATGAAAAGACCATTTACAGCACCCAGCGAGTACATTTTTGTTTAAATCCATTAACAATCTTTTTGTGGCTTTATCTGTCAGATGTACTATCCTTGGCTAATTTCTATCTCCCACTTCAAGAGAAAGATAGAAACATTGTTATTACTCAGACTTCCACAAATCTTTAGAACCAATTTGAATGGAAACAATATTGATCCTCTTGTCACAGTGGCTAGAAACTAATATGTATTTAATGTTGGTTACGTCATTACTCATGGTGCTGTATTATCTATGAATATAGACTTCATACAAGTCTCAGGTTATTACTGTGTCTCATTGAAGATGAACTCAAATTCAAATCTTATCCAATGTATATAGGAAATGTATATAACTCATTACCCATTCCTGCTGAACTTGCAGTTAAAAAACCTGACAGGTTGATTTTAGAACAGTACATCCTCCAATCATGCTTTCTTGTATTCTCTATGGGAAAAAAATCAATACATCTTCCCCACCTTCCAAAGGCCGGCATTGGACATATGTGTGAAGGGAAAGAGTCGTCCATCCATACACATAAAACTGTATTCCTTGTCCAGCATCACGTGAGACTGACCCACATTGCCTCACAGGTAAGAAGCAATTAAGAGGTAACATGTAATCTAGCTGTAGGAAGTAACGATGTCAAAATCCCCAGGTAGAAATGGAGAAAATAGGTGTAACCATGGAACAACCTGACATTGCACAAAGATGGAGAGGAGTCCGAGATAACTATCATAGAACCAGTGCTGTGGAACTACTGTCTTTGCCCCTCCTACCACCATTAGTCAGGTGTTAAAAATGTGTCTGCACCTTGCTGGGAACTTTTTTAGGAAATATACACAGCCACGCGCGCGCGCGCGCGCGCGCACACGCGCGCATACACACACACACACACACACACACACACGCATAAACACACAGTGGGGTATTCACAAGGCTCAAACCAAAAGTTCATCTTTGGAGCCATTGTGTCTAATGTGAGGAGGAATCATTTAAAACCATTACCTGTCTAAGGGACTTGCCTGAAGCAGGTCCATAAATAGTATTCTAAATGGACTTGCAGATGCAGTTATCCTCAGAGTCTCAGGAAAACACACCTTATACTGATCAATAGGGTATTGTCAGCCAAAAGCACTATTAAGATCCAGAAGACTAACAGTACATTGGATGAGAATGCTCTTTCTAGTAACCAGACCCCCCTACAACGAACTCTGAGCTCAGAGTTCTTGTATTAATGGCAGTGTAGGTTCTAGTCCACTCTAGTTTAGTTCTTCCAGGAGGAAGACTTAACAAGACTCTCCTTAGCAAACTCTGAGGACCAGGGTCCTGGGTAAGAACCATCCTTTTTCAACATTGGAAAAGTCAACTCAATGGTTAACACATGATGAATAGATGCTGAAACCTTAACATGTAATTCATGGTAAACTTTAAAGTACAAAGAACTAAATCAAGTGTCAAACAACTCTTGTACGATGTAGTCTAGGGAAAGGGAGACCTGCTTTCTTCCTTCCTCCACACTCTCCACCTAGGTAGACTTGCACCCCCACCCACACGCTGAGTCCGAACACAGATGCTACTGGCCATTGTACCACCTCTGCCTTCCCATCCTTGTGGAAACTAATCGAGCCTACACGAAATTCTAATTTTATCAACTGAGCATAGGGATGATACAGGATTTGTGGCTCACACAATTGTGAGCACTTTCTTTAAGAAAGACAATTTTAAAATATCAAAATAAAAAATTAAATAGAGAAGTGAATATTCATTCATAATGAGAAAAGTCAAAACATAAACAGTTTGAAAAGCCAATATACAACTTCATACATAGCCAAACTTACTATTTATAGCATTCCTTGATGGGTCTATTTCCTAACAGTACAAGAATTATGAAAATTCCATTTGTTCACTCCTCATTTAAAAAAATATATGATGAATATCCAATTATATACAGGGCATTTTCAATTACTCCCGGGAAAGAAAACTTCTGTACTGACAAAGTGTTGATGAGAGCCCAATCCTCTGCTTACAACAATCTCACACAGCTATTAGCCAGCACCAGCCTCTCAGATCCACACTCCTGCTTCCACTGGTCACATACTTTTTATCCAAACCATGATGCGACCTCTAGACATTCACTTCTTTGTGAAGAGTATTTGGCTGAATATACACCAAGGAAGAGCATTGGTAATAATGTCAGAAAGTGGTCGATCTTCCACTAGGATGGCTATAATATAACTAGATATGTGAAACTGTAGTCTACCTACTTAACTATAGCCCACTAAACTCAAATTTAGTTCTATTACTTATATGTTTCTCTTAACATGATTCAAATTCCCATGCCTATATTAATCCACCTAACATGAGATAACATTAAGTGAAACAGTCATAAACATAACTCATTCAAGTCAACATAATGAATTTTATAAAACCATATCAGCCATATTCACACATTGCCAAAGCTTGTCTCAGCATATTGGGCTACAGTTGAGTGTCACATAATGTTTTGGCCAATAAAATATCATGTGTATAATGAACCCATAATATTAGACGAGAGTTGAAATTTTTCAGTCACCTAGTGACTCATATCCAACATAACATCATAGCATGATGCCGAGGTCACATGCTGGGGTGATGCCAGCACAGACAAACCTCTTGAACTTCAAGTCATGTCTAACTACAGCACA
>JADRCD010207121.1:0-23327 GCA_019843815.1 Montemys delectorum
GAAAATGAAAATTTTAAAAGCAGAAATAAACCATGACTACTGGTATTCTGAACAATTGCCTAGTACAGAAATAATTTGGTCTTGAAGACAATGAGAATAATACAAACATCAGCAATGACTCAGCACTTAGGAGCACTTTCTCTGCATGAAGAAGACACAGGTTAGATTCCCAGGACCAAAATGGTGGCTAGCAATTAAGGACTTTCTGAAAAGAATGCTAATAACTAAGAAAATAATACCAATAATGGCAAAGTAGAAAAGTTTCTGCACATCCAGGGCAACAATTAATTGCTTAAAGATACATCCTATAGAATGTCTAGAGCAATCTATAGAAAATATTTGCGTATAAGTTGTAAGTAAAGTGTTTGCCCTAGTAAATGTTACAATTGCTGTGATGAAACACCATGACCAAAACCAACAGTCTTAGATCATTGTTCTTTTGCTATAGCAAAAAGACATACCAAGATGACAACATTCTTATGAAGAAAAGCATTTCATGGGTATTCTAACAGTTTCAGAGGTTTAGTCCATTTTCAGCATAGTATGAAGTATAGGAGCTCACAGGCAAATAATGGTACTGGAGAGGAACTGAGAGTTAGTTATATATCTGGATCCATAGGCAGGAGAGAGAGAGAGAGAGAGAGAGAGAGAGAGAGAGAGAGAGGAGAGAGAGTCACTAGGCTTGGCTTAGGCTTTGAAACCTCAAAGCCCACCTCCAGTGACAAAATTCAAAAAAGGCCACATCTCGTAATAGTGCCACTCCCTACTAACCAAGTATTTTAATCTATGAGCCTATGTGTAATGGTCTAATTCAAATGACCACAGCAAGAAGTTTATTTGACTTATATATTTTTCAGTCACAGTCTGTAGAGGGAAGCCAAAGCAGGAAGTCAAACCAGGTAGCAACTTAGATGCAGAAAATAATGCTTAGGCCATGGAGAAGAGCTGCCTTTTCCTTAGCTCCTTATGCCTTTCTGAGCCTGTCTTTTTATAAAACCCAGGGCTATCACCCCAGGTACGACCCCACCCACAAGGAGATGGGCTTTCCTACATCAATCACACTCCTCATAGAATATTTATTTTTGCTGCAGACAGGGGCTACTATAGATGTATACATTGACCTAAATGCAGAAAATAAAGTGCCCATAACCTGTTGGTACATCTACAATTTAACTCCTACATCTAAGCGTCAGAGAACATCACAGAAAAGAGAACAAAAAGACTAAAAGAGCCAGAGGATCAGAACTAGGCACCTGCTACTAGAAATGTCTTTTAGACATGATAAGCATGCTACCCTGGTGAATTTTCAACAACATGGTTGCCTAAACAAGATCTGCATAACAATATCAATTGACATGACAAAATAGTCAAAAGATATTTCACAATGCTCCATACCTAGATAAAGAGCTACAGGTAATCAGTGATGCTCAGAGAAGGAGAATCATTCTTTCCAAGCATGAGTTCTCTGATAGGTTATCTAGTCCCAGATAGTATACACACACCTAAGAGCAACACTAAATGGACTCAGTAGGCATAGTCTCTTGTTCTCTGTAGAGTGGCCAGTTGTGAATCTTCTTGATAATCACCAGCTGCCTTGTCTGGCCTCAGTGTGAGAGGAATCACCTAGCCTCACAGAGTACAAGTGCCAAGGTTGGGGGATACCCAGAGGGGTCCACACCCTCAGAGGAGCAGGGAAGGAAGCATGGGAGGATTGCATCATGGGGCAACCAGGAAGTGGGTCAGTGAGAGGGATGTGAGGTGAATAAATAAAAAATAATAATTTCATTTAAAAAATATGGAGCAAATGGTAGTTGTTAACTTTTAGGTCACCATGTTCGCTCTAGTCCAAGACCACATATCTTCCAATATTGGAGCAACAAAATTGGTATTGGAGGAATTTTTTTAAGTAAGAAAAAGCTGGGAGTGTAGGAAAGGGGGTAAATATGATCAAAACACATTGAAGAGAACTCAAAACTTTCCAAAAACTAATAACTACAGTAGAAAAAAATATGCTTTAAATTCAGAAAGAATAGTCATTTAACAAATAGTGGTTTGGTTTGGTTTGGTTTAGTTTGGTTTGGTTTAGTTTGGTTTGGTTTGGTTTAGTTTGGTTTTGCTTTTTGTTTTTGTTTTTGTTTTTGTTTTTTTTTTCAGTTTTTCAAGACAGTGTTTCTCTGTGTAGCCCAGGCTGTTCTGGAACTTACTCTGTAGACCAGGCTGGCCTCAAACTCAGAAATCCACCTGTCTCTGCCTCCCAAGTGCTAGGATTAAAGGCATGTGCCACCACTGCCCAGCTCAACAAATAGTGTTTTTAACACAGTTTTCTTCAATATTCTAAGCTTTGAGCCGAGCACAAATCTTATCATTTCACTATTATTGGCTCAGAGTGGATCATTGATTTAAATGGAAAATTCATGGCTAGGTATGAAATAATAGGAAAGTAATGTGGAGGGAAATCTCATTTGTCTAGAATTTGGTGACAGAATTTTGGATATCTCAATTAAAACTCATGAAAACTATAATGAATTGATTTTATTAAAATCAAAATTTGAAAGACACTATTTGGAATGTAAGACAATGAGTCACATTTTGAACAAATATTTAGAGAATACTTTCAATGGAAAAATTGTTCCAGAATTTACATAGGATACTCATGCTTCAAGGACAGGGAGTAAAGGTGCCCCACTGAAGAGTAACAGGGGCAATATATAAGTAGATGCCTCAAGAGAGCGGGGAGAGCAGGCAAGGAAGAATGTAAGGTTTGTTCACATCATGAGTCATTGGTAATATTCAAACCATGATTAGTAGGTTAGAACCACCTACAAATTATAACAACTGTGAAGTCTACCAGAGTCAAGATGCCAACTAAAGAAAAAAATATTGAAAAAATAATCTCAGAACCATTCTAGGGGTAAATTAAAAACTGTCACTTTACAAGATAATTTGACAGTTTCTCACAAAACCAACAGTATGACCAGAAGATTTTGGTCTCTAATATTACACGGTGAATCTGAAAGCATGTATCAAACAAAAATCTTCACTTGAATGACTATCAGCTTTATTATTATGTTTGAATAATAGAATCAGCTATTATATTAGTATCTTTTGGTAAATAAATGAATAAGCACATTTTAATGCATCCATTTAATGAAGTACTGTTTAGTAATAAAAAGAATGATCTATAAAAGACACACCAAGGCATGGATGAATCTTAATATTGACAAGTCAGTGAGAGCATTGTGAAAGTCTATATTCTGTGCAGTTTGATATCTATGACATTCTGGAAAAGAAAACATCAAGAGACAGCATGATCAGATCAGTAATTGATGGGAGTTTAAAATGAAGAGGAAAAGATTTGAAAGATGGATATCATGTAGTTTTCAGAAGCTCAAGACATGTATGTTAATATAAGTAATGATTTAAATACATCTTTGAGCTTTTACATTATGTCTGCCTTCCTTTCTACAGTGTCTCCTGAGCCTTAATGGGATAGTGTATATGTCTTGCTGAACCTTCAACTGTCCTATCTTTTCAATATCTCGTGTAACTATGGGTCATCCACTACAAAGAGAAGCTTCTTTCTTGAGTGCTAGGAGTAGCTTTTGTCAGTAAACATAAACGTGGATAGAAGATGGATTAATGCTATGTCAGTTCAGCTGAACAATCATCTTAGCTCTCATTTATGGGGTTTGGACTAGGTTCACAGTATTAGCTATGATTTTCCTCTTGGTACAGCAAGCCCCAAATCCAATTAACAACCTTCTGTTTTTCCCTATAACAGCCATACCCTCTGACTTAGTTAGGGTTTCTATTGGTATTATGAAAATGTTTATTTGGCTTATGCTTCCACACCCATAGTCCACCAATGAAGGAAGTTAGGGTAGGAACTCAAACAGCATGGGAACACTGAGATAGGAGCTGATGCAGAGACCATGGGTAGGGTGCTCTCCACTGCCTTGCTCATCATAACTTGCTCAGTCTGTTTTCTTGTAAGTGTCCTATAATCATATGGGAGTATTTTCTCAATTGAGGTTCTCTCCTTTCAGATAACTCTAGCTTGTGTTAAATTTACATAAAACTGGCCAACATGCCCTCACTGCATCAATGGGTATATCGTGCCTGTCAGATTGATTTTATGGTTAGTAGAGTTCCCACCTGGTACAGACAAACCATCCTTGCCTTTACACAATAGCAATCTTCATAGCAAAACTGGTATCATGAGAGAGACATTGGAGAGTAACCTTACAGGCCAGCTCCAGTTTGATTTCTCTATAGCTCACATTGAAATTGTATGGTGCCTGCAGGAGAATGGTCTTATACATATATTTCTGTGAATAACTAATAGAAATGGCACTGTGTGCTGGACATCAGGGACCTTTGTGCTGTGTTTTGGGTATGGTAGTATGATGGCAGTGGTGGTGGTGGTGGTGGTGGTGGGGGTGTGTGTGTGTGTGTTTGTAAGAGAGAGAGAGAGAGAGAGAGAGAGAGAGAGAGAGAGAGAGAGAAATCAATAGTTAATGGAAAGTGCCAAATGTCTTAGTACAAAAGTGTTAATGTACAGTCAAAACAAGGAAAAATACTCAAATAGTTCATGTGGTAATGAATAACATTAGTTGCATACCTCTGTAGTAACTGTTTCATTGCTTTGTCAACTGAGAACTGAGAATTATTAGGAACAGTACTCAACTAGCAACAAGCACACTTAATATACAGATTTTGGATATTAAGTATCCTGGATATTAAAGCTGTTCTCCAATTAAGAAGCCAGGTCTTCTTAATGAAATGAATTCTAGGCTTCAACATTTTGTTTTAGCAGGAAGTAGGGCATACTAATAAACAACTTCCAGTATTGGAGACATACTGCGGAAACCAAGTGAAAGAGCTCTCAGTCTCCCAAACTTGGAACAATTTCTGGAACATTGACCCGAAGTATAACAATCAATGGAACAAAACATAGTAAGATTTAGTTATAATTCAAATTCTAAATAAACATGAAATTGTACTGATATAAGCAAATGATTGCATAAGTAAGTAGAAGAGAACAGACTAGTCTCTCATGTAAAAGACCTCTGAATAAATGATGAAGCTAATACACCGTCAAGAACAGCTGTTTCTCTCCTGAAGCCTTGACTGTAATTTCCTTCCAAAAGATATATGCATGGTAGCTAGAGAAAATGAATAACTTCTGAGTGAAGAATCCTGTGAAAGACTGTCCAAATAACCAAGTTCAACTTCAAAAGTGATAGGACTCATTTGTATTTACCTATTCACTGTGGACATAATGTAAGAAGTCTCTAACTATGCCTGTGCATAGTCTTCCTCCCCGTACTGTCAGTATAACACAAGACCATTAGAAAAATGTAATTGGGGATATTTTCAAAAATATTGAACTGTCATGACTCAAAACTGTTAATTGGTCAATAGCAAATAAAACCCAAAAAAGCATCAGAGAAAGAAGAGCCCCAAGAGATCAGAGTCCATGTTGTCATATGGTCCTCCCAAGTATCATGCATGTCATGTGGTCCCCCAAGAGATCAGAGTGCATGTTGTCATATGGTCTCCCCAAGTATCATCATGCATGTCATGTGGTTCCCCCAAGAGATCAGAGTGCATGTTGTCATATGGTCCCCCCAAGTATCATGCATGTCATGTGAGTCCCCCAAGAGATCAGAGTGCATGTTGTCATATGATCCCTCCAAGTATCATCGTGCATGTCGTGTGGTCCCCCAAGAGATCAGAGTGCATGTTATGTGATTCCCTGGATTGGTTGGTGAAACAAAAGAAAAGGGCTCTACATTTTAAAAAAGATTCTGAATAAAATATCACCTTACTTAATAACATAACAATATTAATATATTATTTAATGACAATATCAAACTAATATGCAATAATATAAAAATTAGGTCTAGGGTATATGGAAACAAACTGTGCTGACTTTTCTATTTTCCAACCAATCTGAAACCATTCTAAAATAAACTTATTTTAAAAGTTTTGTGATGGATAGGCATATGCATGTACATAGATAAAGGGAATTTTCAAAGTCACTTTCAACTCTGTGCATGTGCCCTATTTTTAAGCATAATCATTTTAACATATACTGTAATTCATGATTCAGTTAGCAAATGCTTCAAAGCTTCTCAACAATTCGTAGCATACAGCTTGACCTTTAAGATTTTCATACATTTTGCTATACAAAAAAAAGTGTTTCCATGTAATGAGCTTGATCCTCTGCCATACAGGCTCTGAGTGTGTGTAACAAGGGCTGACAAAAAAAGGATTTTTCTGTCTCTGCCACCCTCTTCCCAACACCTGTCTGGCCCAGCCAAACATATCTTACCCACTGCTCAATCTCCTGAGACTCTGAAGAAATATGGTACACGTAAATTCAGAAAAAAAAAATCATGGTAGAAAGTCAGAAATAAGGACATTGTCCTAGAATCCTTGGGTCTATACTACGTTCCTGCAAAAACATGTCTGTAGTTGCCAACATGGATAATTGTGACTTTAGGTTTTAGTAAGGGAACTCTTGGGGGGAAATGAGTGGAATAAGTTCTCACTGGGAGTATCCAGTCCTCAGTTTTCCCATTTGTTAAAGGATAACTTGAAATCATGCCTCACTTCATCTCCTAATGAGAAAAAACCCTCAGGTAAGGCCCAGGTAGGGCGTTCATCACAGCCCTCAGTCAGCAAGGTCAGTGTGATCCAGGTGCTAAATTACTCCCAGGAGAGGCAGGTGCTGAACTACCCCCAGAGTAGCAGGCTCCTGGAGCTAAATGTGCTAAGCCATATTCATACTCTCTCTTCTGTCTCTCAACAGGGACAAAGCGAGGTCAGAATAGGCCCCTGGAGGGCAACAGTGGGGAAAAGACGTGTGCAGCCTTTCTTTGGCAGACAAACATTCATTTTTATGAGTTGGAAGCCTCCGGCTTCCTCCCTTGCATCAGAAAATGCATCAGCTTGGGCTGCTGCAGGATGTATTTGTCTTGCCCTGCACATTATTATTTTATTGTTAATACTCTCATCCCTTCGTAACTGTGAGCCAGTAAGCAGAATTATTTTTATTTACTCTGATTTTTGTATACTTGAATATATTACTTCAATATAGTTTATAATCCCTGTAATAGCATATAATGGTTATACTTTAGACATTTAAAGACAATTTGGTGCATTCAATATGCTCATGACATATAACATTGTAATGCCCCCTCTTTCTGTATTAAATGCTTCATATTAATAAATTCTAGGCCATTTTGTATTTCTCATATTTGTGTGTATAAAATCATAAAAATGATAATAAATAGCATGATTTTTTTCTGCTAAACTTATATGTGAGAATGAAATTGGTAATAGTTGATTACAGAAGTAAATCTCTAACATTGGGGAAGTCAAACAGATCATAAAGATGTCTTAATATCCGACTTCATCAATATTTTGACCAGATCCAAAAGTAACATCTTGATCCATTTGAATAAAATCCTTTCTAGCATCAGGAAAGCAATGTGCTCTCCAGCCAAGAGGTCTGTGTGCAGATGAATCATCTTCTGCCTGACCCAGACTCCTGACAAAGAGTAATTTCCATTGTAAACTAATTTTTATAATGTCCTGGTTTCAATGTCACCTGTGTCACTAACACACTTTCCAAAATGCAGGCTCTGGTGCAGCAAAGCTCTGTAGCTTGTCTGTGACAAGTTGGAAGAGGAGGATTAATAACCAGATATGATGGAGCATGATGACATGACATCATCCTTAAAGGTGACCCAGGGCCAGACCAGAGTTTGCCACCCCCACACATGCACATTATTGTTGACTGCTGCAGCTGTCCTTATTGTTCTGTCAGACATGTACAGGGTGATGGAGGGAATACATGCTGGTGGCCAGAAGAAGGGGCTAATCGCCCTTGGAGGTGGTGATGAGTAAGTCACATTTCCCTTGTTTTCTGGTTTTGTTTTTTTTAGGGGGGGGATTTTTGTTTGTTTGTTTCTATTTTATTTTTGTTTTTTTTCCTGAAGAGATACATGTTTTATCACATACATGTAAAGAGAGTAAAATGTGAAACCAAGGAAATGTCACTTAAATAAAGCTGTCAGCATAGTTTCAGGAATTTAATAAGCGTAATTCCAGTGGCTTTAGGTTTAATCCTTTATGCCCGCACAAGTTAATCATTTATTTTTGTGTTGGAAGATATTTAGCAGCTTTTACTTCTAGTCCTTCATTATTTATATTCATCCATAAAAACTTTCCTTTGCTGTAAGCTAGACAGATTTAGAAGAAAGGAAAAAAATCTACACCCAGGTTTATCTGTAGGTAAGAGCCATCTTTAGTCTAATATGATATATTCATTTCTTATTTTATGTGCTTCTCTCTGGGGAATGGCTCCACTAGCTCTCAGTTTTTGCTTTTATTCATGTATAAGCTTTACAGTACTATGTTCAAGGAAATATCCATCAATAGACATTACACCAATTTCTGATTTCAAAACAGTAAAAACACTAGTTCATATTCAATTGTTCTTAAAAATGCCAAATTAGTTAACAGAAATTTAATTGTCAACAAGTGGGTGTGGTTTAGCAGGACTCCTCAAACTACCATAGGTGAAGGTTCCACGTTTAACAGAGAAGCCAGAGTCAAACTCTTTTTGAACTTTAATGGCAAATCTGCAGTGCATCATGAATGGCTTTAATAAAACCCTAAAGATTCATGTTTACTTTCTTTTTCCAATGAAACACGGGGTGAAAGTCTATCTCCTCTGTGGCATGCATGCAAAGCTTAAATATAAGGAAAGGTTATCCCAAAAGGCAGTCCTTTCTAAATTAGATGATTTTTAACTGAGATTTCAACTTGTTTTGTATGCTATAAGTAAATTAACAAATCTTTGCAACTTTGTAGTCATGATGTGAAACAAGAGATTTTGAATATATATGTGTGTATGTTTATGTATATGTATATATATGTATAGAGTCATATCATCAGCAAGTAAAGAATGCTTTGACTCTATTCCTTTCCTATTTAGATGCACTTTATTTCCTTCACGTGTTGACTTTAAGTATTGTATTGAACAGGCAGGAGGCTAGTGGACATCTTCTACTCCTCGTTTTATTGGAAATGCTTTTTCTCCATTTTATTTGATGTTATCCACAGTCTTATTGCATATTTCCATTATTAGGTTGGCGTGTGTCCCTTTTATCATTCGACAAGACTATTATCATGAAGGTATGCTGGATTTCCTGCATCTAATTATATAAACAAGTGGTTTCTCTTCTTGAGGATGTTTATGTAGTACATTGCATTTATTGATTTTAAAATGCTGAAACATCCCTACACCTTAGAGATGAGGATGACTTTATCATGGTAAGTACTCTCCTTTATGTGTTCTTGAGTTAATTTCACAAGAATATTTGTTGAGAGGTTTTGCCTCTATGCTTATCAGAGAGATTGGAGCATAATTTTCTTTTTTGTTGGATCTTTGTCAGGTCTTGGCACCAGGGTTGTACTTACTTTACAAAAATCATTTGGAAATTTGTCCTTTCACTTTCTATTTTGTGAAATAGTTTGAGGAGAAATATAACCAACAGTCTTATGCATCTATGAACCCAGTGAGCTATAGTAATCCCTGGTCTTGCAAAATATATTCACATGGGTGCAATAGTACACAAATATCATGAGATTGACCAACCATTTTCTTATTGGATTAAAGACCAACTACATGAGTAAGAACCCATACCTGGCATAGAAAATGGAGATAAGGACCTGTGTGTCTATAGGGGACAACTTTCTACTGTTATGGTGCTAACTAGACATAATATTAAAATAACCCATAATAATTCATTGCTATATTCTCTATAGGGTATGTATATATATATATATACATATATGTATATATATACATATATATGTATATATATAGTTATAGTTATAGTTATAATTATATTGTTATGGTTTCAAGTCTCATCAGAGAAGCTTCATTCAGATGGTGGCAGTTAAGACTGAGACACATGTAATAAATGTACAATAAAATACTGCAGAGTACTCAGTCCTAAATGGGATATCTATAACACCCTTGATCCTAAGAGTCTGAGGTCTTTATGGAAGAGGGGGTAAAAATATTGTAAGAGCTATTGATGTGGTATATACCTTCAAAGAAATACCACTTTCCAGAGCAAAACAGTGCAATTGCATGTGTGAACTCACAGTGGTTCTGACAAAATGCACAAGACTTAGGCAAGCTCCAGTCAAACAGAATCTTGGTATAAGGTGTGTAGGTAGACATGAAATCCAAACTCCAGCTGAGGATATGTTAACATTTTATAATCTGCTGTGAGATAGAGAATCCGTTTTCTTTAATGATATGGTCCTTGAGGGGCTGAGTACATCCCAGACAAGCCCCAACCCCAAGAGTAACACAAATTGAATTAGAGGGGTTTGCACAAATAAAAAGAGATCGGTAGTAAGTCAGAGGGCAGGAAAGTGGAGGTGGACCTGAGAGGAATTGGGGTAGAAATTGATGTGATCAAAATATATTGTAAGAAACTGAAAGACTTAACAAAAATATTACTTAAAAAAGGTGGATAGTGGCTAAAGAATGATACTTCCATTAGTTTTTTTGGTCACCATGTGTTCATACACCTATATGCATGAAAACAGGTTATCATGTAAACAGGTAAGTATGTGCACACTTTCACACAAAAGAATAAATAACAAAAGAACAACAAAGTCAAGTGATAAGTGGAGAAAAATGACAATTTCCAAAAGTAAAAGTGCCAATGACAAATTTTTTAAAAAAATAGAATTTTTAACTGTCAGGGAAATAATTGAAAACAACTCCGAGATTCCAATCTCATCCCAATCAAAAGAGCAATTATCAAGAACACAGACTTCAAGCTTAGCATGGTGGCTCACTTCTTTATTCCTAGAATTTGAATGTTAAATGCACAAGTTCCATGCTAAACTGAACATAACTTTTTAAAACATGAAAGCAAGAAGGAAGGAATGGAGATAGAAAACAAACAAGGAAAGATTAAAGGAAGGAAGGAAGGAAGGAAGGAAGGAAAGAAGGAAGGAAGGAATAGAAAGCTGAATAGGGATGAGAAGTGGGTAGTAACATTTGTACACCATTGATAGAAATATTAATGAATCTAACCACAGTGGAAACTGCAAACCATCCTCAAAATTCTAACACTAAGACTACCATACCACTACTAGCATACTACTACTTTAGTATACCACTACTAAATTTATATCAAAATAAATCAAATAAAATATAATAAAGGTCCATATTTATAGCCCAATACAAAAAAAGTAGTTAAGGAATCAGTCTACATGGATGTTATACACACATAATGTGTACTGTTCAAAAATGAACAGAATCATGTCCCTTGAAGGATAGAGACCTGAAAGTGGAAAGCATTATGAAAAGCAGCACAAGTCCCATCCATGGATTCACAGGACTGAGATGATGAGGTAATAAACGCACGACAGATACACAGACACGTGGACAGAAAATCTGCAATTAGATGGTTTGGGCTCTGATACCTACCAGAAGTTCAGCTTGTTCCTTATATGCACCTGTACTGAAAGGTGGGTTATTGTATATTGTGAACAAGGAGACAACTTAGCTCTCTCAGAAGAAGTAAGCTCTGTAGGGTCTTCAAGAAGTGACAGCCTGAAGCTGAGGAGTAAGGATGGACATTTTATTCTCAGCATTCACACAGGAACCAGAAGAAGGCTTGAGCATCCCTCCTGGCCTTGCGGAGAAAGTCTTTTGCCAAAACGGCACACTGTGTGACATACCATGACCCATTGTAGCTTCCAGGGTGAGATGGTTTGCTTGTTTGTAGTGCTTTGTTATAGTTTATTTTTACGTTTTTTAAAAAATATGTATTTTTATTTATTTTTATTTTTTTTTATTCTTTTAGGAGGAGTTGCAAGGACAGAGAGCACATACGAAGGGATGGGGAAACGAGTAGGATTAGGGTTCATGATGTGAAATTCATAAAGAATCAATAAAAAGTTAAAAAATATGAATTCTGCCAATACAAGAAAAAGCATTGGAATTCTTTCCAAGTTGTGTCAGTTTCTTCACTTCTTAAAAGTTGCCATTGTAGAGGTCTTTCATCTCCCTAATTAAATTTATTCCTAAGTATTTGTTTAGCATTTGTTATTGGCAGTTATTACCACTTTCTTCCTCAGAAACTTTGCTATTATAAAAAAAGTTTGTTACAAAAAAGGTTGAACTAGAGAGTGTTATGAAATTTCAAATTACTTAGGCTGAATGTAGAAACACTAAATGATATAAAGAAAGAGGTCAGTTAGAGAGAAAACAATTGAGAACAGTCAAAGTTAAATAAGAGAAAGAAAGATGATGGAAAGAGTACACCATGCCAGAGAGGAGAAAGGAACAAGAGGTTAGAAAAGAAAAAAATATTTGCAAGGAAAAAGAGTGAATAACATTATGTAAGTATAGAGCACAGAATAGAAATGAAATGCACCATTCTTTTTCAAGAGCATTTCAAAGACAAATTGTTTCTAAAAGTAGAGCAGCAAAACTGGTAGGTAGAAAAAAAGAACAAAAGGAAACAAGGAAAAAAATTGTTTATCAATGAAAAACTGCCTCTTCCTGGAAAGAGCCCAGTGGCTTGTTTGCTCCTCTCTGTGGCTTGCCTATACATGCTCTGTTACCCTCCTGCTTCTCCATAGTTTTCTCCTGTCCTCTGTGACTTCATGAATTCCTTCATGAATTTCTTCTTCTCCTCCTACCATTTTGAATAGAACCTATGTTTTTCCTGATTCTCTTCCTTTAGTGTGTCAGACAAAAGCAGCTGATGATCACCTATTATATCTGACCATCTTCAGAACTCAACGTTCTAAATATTTGCTCTCTTCACTTTATTTTCCTTATATGGTATGAAATGCATCTGAACATGTAGTAGGTCTTCTCAAAGTACACTGCACATTTGTTGATTATCTTTCATTAGCCACATATGCTTTTATTTCTTTCTATATACATACACATATATACATACATACATATATACACATATGTACATATATATGTGTGTATATATATATTAATATACCTACCTGTTTATAGGTATGTCTATGTGCCACTTGTATGCATGGTACCCACAGAAGCCAAAAGATGGCATCATGTGACCTAGAATTGGAGTTACAGATGGTTGTTATATACCATATAGGTACTGGGAACCAAATCCAAATCTCTGAAAGATTTTCCAGTGCTCTTAACTGTTGACCCATCTCTCTAGACCTGTAGTTGTCTGTTTGTGATATCATATGTTGTATAATTTTCTCAAATTATTTTCTGAGTGATGGGCTTTACCTTTAAATATTTCTTCACCCATCAGCACAGTTTTATTATTCTTCAGTTATTAATATCTGACCTATTTAGTCATCTTCTCTTTTTTATGTCTTTTACATGCACATGTAATAAGAAGCCCATTGTTACCCTATAACCACATCTCATTTTTCAATAGCTGTATCAATAATAAAATTATCATTTTAATCTATTATCTTACTTCTAAATTATACCTTGATATGTTTTTTCTTCAATAACATTCATTAATATCTAGAAAACATGGAATGATGCAGATGTCTCAAACTTGACTTCCTACAGAAATGACCAGCAGAAAAAACTAGAAGAAGTCAGGGGGAACTACAGCAGACTTGAACAGAATTTCCAGTGTTGAGTGTGGTTGCTATTTATCTGTAACCATCTGGTGCCAAGGAGAATGTGGGCCTCCCAAAGTCTCTGATTTGTCAAGATAATATGGAAGTCCCATTTTCTTGTGAAATCTTTCAAAAATCTCTTTGTTGGAAGTAAGTACATTTTTGGAAAGCTTTGCTGCCCATAAATGCATGTCTGTTGGTGAAATTTGCAAGCATGGATTTGGGAATTAAGCAGATATTAATTTTTATTTTAACTTAAGAAAGCCAATTTACTTCTCTCAATATTAGTTTGCAAATATGCAAAATGGAGAACACTAATTGTTAAGATAATTAGATGAGAAAAGATAGGTAATATGCCTCAAAGAGCATATAATTCATAAAGGTATTTAATAAGACTTAGAGAATATTCTCCTTGTGGATTATGACTGTAACATTATCCCATGTTCATTCTAGTATGATACGTTTAATAACTCAGCTATTAATTGAATAAATAAAAGTTAATTAGATGTGTTTTGTTTATAAAATGGCCATATTTTATATATGATAGCATAGTTATATTTTCATATAGTTTGTGTGGTTGGTTTAAAATATTGACTGAAATATTCTCTAAATTTAATTATCTAATCATTAACAAAAGTTACACAAAACTAACCATTTGCAGTAAAAATCTTGCAAATCTCAGGAGATCTAAAAGAATATCCATTCACACAAATGAATCTTCATTAAACAGTTGAATAAAAAAAGACATCAGGAATGTAAACTCAGTACAAGAAGGATAAACACATGCAAACCTGACACTGTAGACATTTTCTTGGACCATCGGGATAAATAGAAAAACAATACCCAAATAATGAAAGGGAAATAGGAAGTGTGTGTAGAGAGATAATATGATCATTTATGGTATAAATTATATTAAACAGGTGTTTACAAGTTCTCAAATGATGCTCTGGATTTCTGTAACATGTGCTTCAAAACCTCTACACACATGTGTAGGCACCATACATAAGCTGCTCTCAGTGCTATAAAACTGCATGGGGCAGAAGCCAAGGGATGATCTTTAGAAGCCTATCTTTGTTACACACCTGAAGGCTCTGAGTTATGTTAGTGTAGAATTTAAGAAAATATTGAGGCTTATTCATGATCTTAGTTTGGTGCTGTCATGAGTTAATTTATTGTTTGTATGAATATAAGTGAAATACATTTTATGTGTAGATTAAACAGCTAAGTAGAAAACTATAATCTTTTTAGTTTGGTTTAGGTCTATATAAACATGAGTTCATAAATCTTGTGGGATTATGGGATTACTAAAGACCCAGCTCCCATAATCTTTGTCTCAGAAGTAAGGCATGCAGTTTCTTTGGACATGAGGATTTAATGTGTTCTCTGAGAAGAATTCAGAATTAGCAGTATGCTACTCTAAAGACAAATTAATGAAGTATACTTCATGAAATATCTATATTTTCTTCTTAACTTTTGGAAAGGAATTTGATTTTTATTCAAAACTAGGATCAAATGTGTACAACTGACAAAAAGTTTATAATCCACACTCCTATCTGGAAAATAAGAAATAAGTTTCTCTTATGTAACCCACACCTCTTTTCTTGAATCTTGATTCCATTTGTTTATCTTTTGCTGTGTTTATGTGAAGCTTTACATTTTAATATTAATATATTACATTGTGTCAACTTGTAAGCTGAGGCATAGAGACAAAACATTATACACATTCATCAATGTTTGAGTTGACTGGCCAATAAAACCATATTTGAAGATTTGGGTGGGGGTAGGCAATCCCATAGGAAGAACAACAATATCAACCAGACCTGGCAGCGCTCCCAGGCTCTAAGCCATCAACCAAAGCGTACACATGCACATGTAGCAGAGGATTGTCTTATCATCAATGGGAGGTGGGGTCCCTTGCTCCAGTGGAAGCTCAATGCCCTAGTGTAGGAGAATGCCAGAGTGGTGAGGCAGGAGTGGGTGGAGGAGCACCCTCATAGAAGCAGGGGGAGGGGTGATGGAATATGGAATTTGTTAAGGGAAAACCGAGAAAAGCATAACATTTGAAATGTAAATAAATAAAATAACCAATAAAAGTTTAGGGTGAAAATATAGTGAGATTTTTCTAAGAGTATATGTTAAACGAAAATCCAGATGTATTGATCCTGTCTTAGATGACAAAGATTGACAGTAGTATCTTCACACCACGAGTGAGAAATGAGTACTTGCATAACGGAAACTCAGCATCCAGAGATATGTTTTCAGAGTTGCCTTTCCTTGCTTTCCTCATGGAAAAATACCTCCAACTAAGATGTGAGTGAAATTAAGGATTTCTCATGTCTTTATTTTAATATAGACCATAGGAAGAATTCTTTTGTATTAAACTAGTAATAAACAAACAATGAAGCTTAATGTATATAATACTGTGTAGATTCACATGGTTAAGAATTTATATGGAATATTAGTTCTCTACATAGATATTGTTTATATTATGTTATGTAATAAAACGATGAAGAATGTTATTGTGTGTGTGTTAATTGCTACCTTCATAAAGATACATCTGTCTCTACCATCATACACTTATTCTGTTGGTGATAGTATTAGTCCTACGGGCCAATTAAAATCAAACTGAATATACTTTAACTCTTCTGCAACCAAGGAATAGTATTCTCAGGTACTCATGATAATATTTGAATGCTCTGACAGCCATGACTTTAATGATAACCTAGACTACATTCTTTAACCTTCGTTACTGCTCCCTTTCTGCCTTTTCCTACAATACTCTAGTTTGGGGTGATTTTTGAATGTTGAATATTTTCTGTTTATTAATATCTATTCATATGCCTTTTATTTACAACCATATGTAAAATCACTTTCAATTATTCTAATCTTGTAGTGAGCTGTTATAGTTCTAGATAGTGTAATTTTAGCTAGCAATCTGACATATGCCAAATTTAATATGATTGTAAATATCTCTCTGTATATAAATATATATATATCATATATACTAAAATAGGTTTATAAATCATGTTTTGTGGATCCCTTAGGGATATCGATTCCAAGTTGTTTTACAACAAATACAGATTCACAGAAACCGAAGTATGTGTATAAACCATAATCTGTCAACAGAGAAAATCTGCAAAAAGGAATGACATTGATGACAACATTAATGACTTAGATTCAGAAACCATACTTACACAATGTTATTAACAAAAATCTCTGGACAATATAAAAATAACACGTGAGCCCAAATTCTCTATGATTTTTCAAACATTTTGCAATAATCAAATGTACATGGCTAGGAAGGATTGATCTCATAAGATCAGCTAATAGGATCCTATACTTGCAACGAAAGCACAGAAATCAGCTTGGATATTATTTTTCACCAAGGAAATAAACATTTGTCTTTGGATAGGATCCCATGCGGCAAAACTAGAGCAAGCATTTATTGCTATTCTGCAGCTCTTTGGAAAATCAATCCAAATGAGAAATTCAGTAGAAGCCCCATTTCTCCCTGTTTTACTGATACTCTACACTCTGAACATGAACTAAAGTGGAGAAAAAAAAGAAAGGAAAGACACACAGACAAGCAAAGACAAATGATGGAGAAAGCAGGACCCTGCTTCACATGTCAAGTCAGAGAGCATCACTCTTGTCCAGAAATTCCCCTAGAGTTACTTAGGACAAGAATCTGGTCGACTAAGATCAAAGCCACGAAGAACAAAGAAAGTCAGAGTGATAAACAGCTTACTAGGAAGAAATCTCAAACAAACACTGACAGTTTGTGGAGTGACTGGGATAAAAATCAGCTGTTCAGCCTAATCTCTCATTTCCTCCATCAAAGGGAAGATAGAACTTGCTGTGTGCCAGACGAAGGCCTGGGCACCCTGGGCATGAGTACTTACAGTAAATGTAATTTTTCAGCTCATTTATTCTCTTAGTCAAACCAGATCTTTCCTGCTTCCCCGCCCAGGGATTATTGTGTAATGAGAAGCTATGTCTACACTCATTGTAGACGCCTGAATCTATCAGTGGGTCAAGAATTTTAAACAGCATAAATCCTACTAATTGCTCCACAATCAGAAGGCTTTTCTATACACACCAGATAAACACAATGTTAATGAAAACAGCCCCTTGGATTGCCTAATTTACCAATTATGTGAACAAAGTTAAAATATATTTAAGAAAAAGGTCTAGGATATGACACATTCTAATATGAAAAAAGACTATTTTTTTCTGTAACTGATACGAATTTGAAAAAATGTTCTTTCTTCTCAGTAATAGAGCTCTGACTAAAAGTGACTACTATTTTCCTAATCAAAGAACCTGATGCAGCCTAATATTTAAGCAGCTTTTATGGTAGCTACGACTCTAGACTTTGTTTCCTTGCAAAGTCCCGGCCCTGGTTCTTGCTCCTCTCTGATGTACATCCTCTGCACAAAGGAGCATCACTACACGTGGCTCTGAGCAGGAGCACGGTAAAGGGGGCTTTTCGGTCTCTGGCTTTGTTTTTCTGGCTGATTATCTTTCTCTGAATTCTGGCAAGGTCTGCCTTCAGAATGCCACTCAAGATCCTGTCATGAAAAATTGTAGGAAGCCATTGTATAAGAATTAGAGGGACTTTCTACTGTGCTTATTTGGGCAATTTTGTCAGGAGAGGCTAGAGAAATGATGCCAAAGAAATGATCTAGGGCTCAAAGACATACATATTATTACCTGGAAAAAACTTATGTTCTAAAGAAAACAATTTCAGTCACTGCTTAACTCTTTTATTGGAGAGGTTTGACATATACTACTTACTAAATGATCATCTCTAATCTTAAATTGGGAGTGTGTGTGTGTGTGTGTGTGTGTGTGTGTGTGTGTGTGTGTGTGTGTTTTCATCATTTAATGTTGGAATGAACTTGGGTCTTTTGGCATTAAGCTGAAACTAAATTTGGTTTCCACTCTCTTCATCCAGGAGTTTTGGGTAAACAGGTCAGTAACACATTTAAAGGAAACAGGGAATAGCAAAACGATACCAGAGACACAATTTCATAGATGGGGGTAGGAGGGACTTGTGTGATTACTAAGTTGTTTCACAAGCACAGGAACCAACCCCAATCACCTTCCTTCTTGTTGTTAATTATGAACCTGATAAGAGATGAACATGTTCTTTGAAATATATTCCCAGTGTGTCTCATGTCACTCATGAAGTCACAAGCAAATCTCCTCCAAGACCATCCAAAGCATTAACATTAACTAATTGTGACTGCTATAAAAAACAATTCCAGAGATTCCAGTTACCCCACTATCCACAGGGGGGAAATGCTTTTGAAACTTTGTGAACAATTAAACCAACCAAGCAGTACCATCAAAGAATAAAGAATCCACTGCTCTACCTCACATCTGGCTATTTTCAAGAAAATACCTGTCAATAGTAACAATTCACTAATTAAACTACTAACCTATAAAATAATGCATTTAACAAATACTATTCTGTGACTATTAGTGTCAGACATTCTTTTACATGCCAGAGATAGCAAAAGTGATAGAACTCTATGTTCTCCTAGGTTTAGCCCATCGTGAACACTGTTAGCTAGCTTACAGAAATGACATCATTTTGGAAAAACTATCTAAGACTTTGAAAAACAATACATTGTATTAATTTTTTTCTTGATGCTGTCTCAGAAGTAGATCTGATCTGAGTGAGTTCAGTTTCAGAAGCTGGCTACTCATGGAAGCATTCATACTGTGTACCCTCTACTCTTGGTCCTTCTCCTTTTCATTTCTCTGCTATGTGGTGATATGGGAAACAGTTTTACCCCCCTTTCTGTCTCTGTCTCTGTCTCTCTGACTGTCTCTCTCTGCTCTCTGTGTGTATGTGTGTTATTGAATATTCAACTACAACATCAAGGTGTTTTATTAATTTGGATTTATTTTCAGTATTTATTTGTTGTCCACAGAGTACTTTTTAGAAAACTAGAGAAATATTAATCACAAGATAAATGTTCTTACCTTGAATATTTTTAGTGACCTTCAACCATAATGTGTCCATCCACTGGTGAAATAATAACCTCAAATTACACAAACAAAAAGTCAATCACTCCCCCACACAGGGCCTTCTCCTCTTCTCAACTGAGAATAGAGTCCCCCCTTGGTATCACTTCATTCTGGCACATCAAGTGAAGAGGTACATCTTCTCCCATTGAGGCCAAACAAGGCAGCCCAGTTAGAGAAACAGAATCCACAGACATGCAACAGATTCCCAGACTGCCTGCACTTGCTACAGTTGTTGGGGCTCAGGCATGAAGACAACGCTGCACATCTGCTATAATGTTTTGAGACCTTGATCTCTACTTACCTATGGTCTTACATTATCTTTCTCACTCCTCTTCATTATCTAAAAAAAAGTTAATCCCCAGAAGTGTTTAAATAAAACCACAGCAATTCATTTCATAATATTTCATTGAACGTAGTCTTTATTATTAGCACTTATTGTTACTAATGAAACTTGGATGTTATTCTTTTGAATTGATAAATTATTTCCAAACATAAGTGTCTATAACATTTGCCACCTTTGACAATCTTGACTGAGATATTGTTATAAAGTAGTTTGAGAATAAAGACTTTGGAAGAAAAAGTATTAATAGAAGAATATTGTTAGCTTGTCAATATAAGAATCATAAAACTTCCTTTCAAATGAATGCAAATAAATTTAATGAAAGCCCTGATTATGGCCAAATCTAATAAGCTCCCCTTCAAATTAAATAGCTTTACTTTCATATCAAAGATAAAAAAATAAATTATATAAATTAATGTGTCAGGAGGAAAAACATACACAAAGATATCTGAAGAGAAGATTATAGCAGAAGAGTTAGGAGAAAATAACTTGGTTTTAAAAAAGAAGATAAACACCATAATGAACCTAATTTAGAATTGAAAAACATAGGCATTACCTTCTGTTCTTTTTGGCTTTTCTTTTACACATTCAACCATACTTTGAACTCCTCAGAGTTAACTATTCTTGTCATGTATTTGATTTTGCTATCATTTCTATACATTTAAAAAATATAGTTTATTAAATAAAAGTACTACTTAATGTGGTTTTCATACTGTTTTGTCCAATATAATCCACAATTACAAAAAAATGCCTAGAAGATTATGTCATAGATATAGAAATCTAACCTTAGTAGAAGAGATTTGACAGAATGACACATGTGACAACTGAGTCAGTGGGGGAGGCAATGCTTTTTGCATACCCAGGAATGCCAGTGACTATAAGACACCACACAGGCAGAAGCTGGGAGAAGCGTGGAGAAAACATCTCTAAATGGTCAAAGGAATGTGACTGATCTAATGGTGTGATTTTTTTTTATTTCTACTTTCTGGAACAGTGATGATATCTTTTCTGTTTTATAAGATACACAATTTGTGATCACTTGTTATAGTAGATTATTTGAAATTATTTGGAAGGTGGAAAGAATTCCAATGTCCTAAGTTGGAATAAAAATTAATAAAAACTGTTGGGTTTTTTTGTAATGCCAATGATTTTGAGTATGATTTTGTGCACAATTCCTGTGCAATTAAGTAAGTCATTCCATGATCAGATTCCCTTTCTCCTGCTCTAGTAGATACTACCCAACCCACCCCTGCCTCAAGGTTGGAGTAAAGTCCATAAAGGTCAGAGGCCGCATGTGACTCAGTCCCATCTCAGAGCTGTCATTTAGAAAGTTCTCCATGGGAATTCTCTAACCTGCACTCTGGTGACTTTCCTTTGGACATAGTTCAAAGTAAGTAGTTTCAGATGGACTAGGAAAAAAGGAACCCTGAAAAGACATGCACTCTTTTTTCCTTGTTCTAAATATGAAAACTGAGTCAGGAGTGCTAGCTAGAACTATAATTGCAGCATTGAGTAGCAGGACAGGAAAATCATGACTTGAAGGCCAGCCTAGGTTTCATAGCTATACATTATCTAAAATAATAAATAAAAAATTATAAAAGTCCAATGGTTTCCTTGCTCTATAAACTGATTGATAAAAAGTAGAGTTTCTATATTGACTCCCCCCTAATCCTGTATCCTCTCCTATAAAGCTCTCATATGGAAAGTCTAGCTTTGACAAGCAATGAGCAAAATTTCCCCCATTTCTCATGTTAAAATGAGTACTCACATGTGTTTCCTTAGTTTCATCCTTATTAAAACATCAATTTACGAGAATGCTCCAATTATACTTTCAATGTACAAAAGTTTATTTGCAAATAAGTAATTATTTCTCCATAGTGACTCATTATTCTTACAGAGAATGGCCATGATATGACAAATGATAGGTGTACGGACTTGAAGACCTTCTTTTAATACCTTCGAGATTATGCATTTTGCAAAACTATATCAAATAATTGTTTATACTTATCACAAGAAAATTCCAAATATGTGGATGAATTGCTGATGATTTTAGAAACATATTGAAGTTGATTGTGCTCCGTGTCTATATCCAACAGAGGGGTTGTAACATGCACAAACAATACATATATATCCTTCCATGTACACAAATAAAGGAAAGAAATATAACTGCCTTGAGAAACTTAGAAATCTACCATAAAATTGAAGTTGTATTCACTGGCCAAAATGCTAAGCTCACTTCACACCAAGAAGAAAACTAAAGGCTTAAGTGAATACAGTGAATCACTATTTATATAACTACCATTTTCCTATGTAAAGAGCTACCCTGGTGAGTGCTATAACACTGTCAATTCATTCTAATTAATATTTCTGCTTCTAAATGCTTGAGTCCACTTTCAATTACAGTTTTTTTGTGTGTGCCTTCACAGTTATTCTAGTAAATACGCTGGCACAGAGCCTGTGTACATTTTAAACTTAAACTGTCCAGCCACACAGTCCCACTCAGGTAAGCAATGCCACACTGCTCTCCATGTAGGTGACACATTTTTTCAGATTTGATGTGGGCCTTAGTCTTAGGCTTTGCTGACACAAGGGGTATCTACAAGCAAGGACATCATAGAATAAAAGCTGAGAGAATTAAATTCACAGGCAATACAGGTTGCTCTTCCTCCTGTAGGAATGAGGTGAAATCACCAGTGAATTGACAGCTAAGGTACCACACTTCACATACTTTTCTGGGGATTTCTTACCAATAGATTTCAAAGTGGAATAGACATGAATCTTAAAAGAGTTGTTTTGAAATTGTGAATGATTATGTAGCTTCTGTTATGATATGTGTAAGAAATAGTCAAATTATCCATAAAACAAGCCTGTACTGCAATAAACGGTAATTTCATTGTGATGTGTTGTTTCTTCTATAAAAATGCACCTGTGCCTATAAGTATTGCACCAGTAGTCTTGTGGGTTTTGATAAGACAGTGTGACAACTATAAGATGGAGGATGCTCCATAACGTCTCTCAAGCTTGGAGTGAAGGATCAACGTGTGAGTGGATCCTGGATTCTTGGAAGCTACTGTGCATGCAGCAGAGCACACATCTCCAACAGAAAATGAAAACCTAATTCTCCTATGATTCCAGATCATCAACCAGGCTTACTGAAAACTAAAATGTCTTCAATAAGTATGTATTGTACCAGAAATAATAGCAAGGTTTGATGGTCTTAATTGTTAGGAACAAAACAATATTGTAGAAATATTTCTTCAAATTTTTT
>JADRCD010207124.1:0-25353 GCA_019843815.1 Montemys delectorum
TTCAGTCACTGCAGCTTCCAGTGTTCTAAAAATACGACATTTCATCTGAAATGGAGCTGTGCAGACCTTTAAATACCAACTAGAGTAGCTAAATAAAAGGTGAATGATTTTTCTTCTTAGAAATAAAAAAGCTCATTTTGCCCGGATTTGGCAATAAGCTCCAGGAATTTTGCTGATATGGATGTCAAAATATTTTGCAGTGACACGGGAGGGCTCTTATGAATTTGCCAAACTTGTAGCTTCACTCTCCTTACTGTATTAGAGAAGGAAAAAGAACAAATGCACTTGTGCCAGTTACTCTTTAAGGTAAAAGCAATTCAACACAGGAAGGGAAGCATTGTTAGCAAATGATTCTGGATCAATTTATAGGCAATAACTTCATTTTAGAATGATCCCTGATCTATATGGCATGGCTGTATCTGAATTATCAATTTAGAGCAAGCACAAAATTGAGTAAGGAGTTTATGAGGCTACAACACTCAGCAGAAAAATATAATAAATGCATTTGAAATCTAAAACAATTGAAATAGCTCTCAAAACATATAGCCAATTAAATGTAAAATTATTAAATATAACTTGAGTAGTATGATAAGTTTTCAACTTTGTGAAACATTATAAATTGGGAGAAAATATTTGCATATATTGGTCAAAGTAGAGGCACATATAATAGATAAATAAGGCTCAAGTGTCAGTATAAAAGTAAGCAAAATTAGGAAATAAGAACAGAGATACAAAGAGATAGCAAAGAGCTATAGATGTCACATGATCACATGCTATGATGTTTGACATCATTAATTAATAGAAATATTAAAATGGTAGTGAAATATTGCTAGTGATCTACTTAATAATTAAAATGAAAAACCACTATAACACCAAATACTGGAGAGAATGCAGAGAACCTGAATCACTCATACATTGCTGCTGGGGATACAAATCGGTGCAGTCATTATGGAATAGAATTTGGATTTCTTTTAAAATGAAAAGAAACCAAGACTAATCACATCACCCAGAAATCACATTCCTGGGAATTTGTCGTAGTAAATTGAAACTTCTTATCAAGCAGAAACTGATAGACAGATGTTCATAGCAGTTTCACTCAGAATAGCCAAAACAATCAACCAACCACATGTTCTTCAATGGATGAATGCCTAAACAAATTGGCATGGTCATACCGTAGACCAGAACTTAGCTTAGTATAAAGAAGAAGAATTGTACACATAGCAACTTGCATCAACCTCAACAGAATTATACTGAATGGGGAAAAACAGTAGCCAAAGGACGAATATACTGCAGAATTCCATAAACACACTACTGGTCAGAACATCATTACAGAAATGGAGGGTACATTTGTAGTGTCTGGCACTTAGAGCTGAGGGAGTATTTACAACCACCAATAAGTTGCCAAAAGGAGTCTGTGGCTATAATACAGTTAAATTTCCTTTTGTGGTGGTGGCTGCACAAAGCCATGCATTTGACATTTCCTTCCTGCACAGATATGTGTACACACACATGCACAATCAGGACTAAGTGGCTTGTTGCTGCTGAAATATAAGTAAGCTCCAGAGCTTGTGCCAATATCAATTTCTAAAATGCTTGGATTCCTCTTGTCAAAAGCCTTGTTTGCTTTTTTCCCTTACTTAACTGAAAAGACGGAGAGCATTATATATCACGAACAGCCAGTATAGTAAATATACTTTTCTTCCCTACATTCCCCAGCCTCTTCTCCCAGTTGCTTCCATCTCTTTTCTCTGAACTAAACCTTCAGAAAACACAAGTAAACACAAAACAGTGCTGCTCATCCTCCCTGTCACTGTCACGAACATATTACCCTTTCTGTACCTAGTTCCGCTCCCTTTCTTCTGCTGGGTTTCCTAAGCTCTGGGTCAGTTCTGTATCTGTAGACCATCTCTAGTCTCCGTAAGATGACCTTAATTTATCTCTTCCCTCATCATAGCAGAAAAAGATGTTTTTACATAAGAGAAAGAATAGAAACAAATTCTTTCAAGAACTAAATATACAAACACCAAAGTTGGGTAAAAGGAGAATATAAATATTGGCAAAGAAGTACTGCTTGGTACATGCCTTTTATTTTCAGGTAGGGCGAGCCTTCACTCTGAAGGCTCCAGGTGCTGCCATGTGTGATGTACAATCAGGCTTAAAAAATAGCAGGTAGCAAAGGAAGCGATTCCCACACAGAGAGAATGGTGTCAGTGTCTAAAGTTTAACAGTCCACAAACAGTAGCCAATAAGCACCTAATGTACTCTTGATGTTTTGTTCTTGCTATAAAACAGCCTAAATTAAAATAAAACCAAACAAAATTATAGGCCATAAATGAACACCTGGAAACAAATTTTGTGGTGTTAGTTATTAGGAAAATGCTAATCAACCCTGTAGCATGAAACCACTATGTGCCTATTAGAATGAGTGAGGTCCTGAGAGACCAGAGCTCTCATACGTTGTGGTGTACACACAACATGCTGGAAGCACTGAAAAAAAAAGCAAAAATACAAAAAAAACAAAAAAACAAAAAACAAAAAACAAAAAAAGAATCTCATACAGTTAAACATCCACTTACCAGCACACTCAGTTCTAGGCATTTATCCAAGTGAAATGAAAACTTATGTTCAAAGAAAGATCAGTATAAGTGTTTGTACTAGGTGTATCTATGTAATAGAGGCTTTCTCTGAAGCACAATGGTGCTTGCTACAACACAACATGAGTGACTGAGCCTCCCCTATACTAAGTATAATCTAGATTAAAATGGTTATGTACTCTATGACTTCATAGAGGCTAAACTACAGAGACAGAATCATTACAGAGATGAATCATTAATGTTTTCAGGTAGGCAGCGATCTTCTGTAGAAAGTAACAAGGGAGATATTTGTGGTGATGAAAATTTTATACCTTGATTGTAGTACACTAACACACACACACACACACACACACACACACACACACACACATGTATCAACTCATAAAAATGTACAATAAAAGACTAAGTTTTATTGCATGCAAACTTCACTTCAGTTTCTTTTTACAGGAAGAAATGTAGCCTAAAGGTGAATTACATAGAGCTTTCTACTGTGTCTTTTCAGATAAAACATTGGGAATCATACTGACATGCATAAGTAAAGGAGTTTCAAATAATTTGTCGCTGAATTATGAGGTTTAGAACTAGGAATACATTGAATTTAAAGAGGCCAATGACTACAGCCGCAGGAGGAAAGGCTAGGCTTCAATATCAAACTTCTAAGGGATGGGCAGGCCCTGGCTGGACAGAGAACTGGCAGGGCAATTCTACCTGAAGTAAAGTCACTAAACTACACTAACAATGAGAAGCCATAGCTGAGCAGTTGCATTTGTGCCAGGAGCAACGTCACTTTGCTGCTCATGAGACATCACATAGAGAAATTCGTACTCTGGGGGCTACTTTCTTTTAAGCCTCTAGGGACTACAGCTGTCCAGATGCCCATAGGCACGAGTCATTTTTGAACTTATAAATATTGAGCATTTGGATACCCTACAGAACACCATTTTTCCACCCCCAAGTTCAATCACATTTTGACCCCTACATAAAAAGCATCCACTACTACACTTGAAGTGTTAGTGTGTGAACAGCAGAGATCAGCATTAGATCCTCATTTAACTACCTACCTCTGCTTATCTCAGCTGTCTCTTCTACAGACAGAATTAACTTTACTCATTTGAAAGACATTGGTAAGTAAATAAAATTCAAGGATTTGGATTTCATTTCTACCAGGCGCTAGATATTAGAAAATCTACTAGTTATCTGTTTGTATAAAATTCTTATATAAACCAAGAAGCCTTAATTTATGTCATTAAATATACCATAACTATTCAAAGATATCAATATGAAAAGTTGAAATATCCTGCTGTTAAAGTAGGAGTGGCTCTGAGTCTTCCAGAAATTTCTTAATGAATCACTGATGTGCTGTATTAAGAAAATGCCAAGTATCTTGCTGAGTAGCAAATAGATAAACCTTAAAACAGCTCTAGGTAACAATGAGGCTCATATTGGATGCCCTTCATCCAAGAGTCCTGAAGGCCTTTACAAATGGCACAGCATTAACTTGAAGACCACTCTGGAGGAGCATCAAATTAATTTCCATTACACAAATGGAACCCCTGAGAAAGCAGCATGTCCACCCACAAGCAAAGTTTAACCCACCTCTTAGCATACTTAAGGCTGGTTCCTAATAGCCATCTGCTTTAACAGCTGATTTCAGTTCCTGGGATAAAAGAGGGCATGGAGATGTCAAAACAAAGACTAACTGTTTCATTTAGCATGTTTTGAGACTACACAGATATGAATCAAATACTATGGGATAATTATTCTCAAGGAGAAAGTTTATAAAATACAAAGTTAAAATGTAAGTTCTATGACAAACACCTGGTTGAGATACAATGTAAATTAATTGGGTGCATTCCTGCATATGAAGAGGACACATTCTCAGCTCTCCAGTGGATGCTTGAAACAATTGGAGTAAGTGGATTCTATGTGTACTGTGTTTTTTATATCCATTCATATTTGTGATGAGGCTTAAATTTATAAATTAGGCAGTGTATTAATAAAAAAATAAAAACAATTATACTATAGTATAATAAAATTATTTTCCTACTCATGGGGAGAGACAGAAAGAGAGAGAGGTGGAGAGATATAGGAGAGATAGGCAGAGAGACAGAGACAGAACAGAGAAAAGATGAAATGTAAGGGCATAATGTACTAGATGTCAGGAGGTTCCATCCATACCATGCAGAATGGAATGACAAATTTAAAACTTGTGATTTGTTTACTTCCAGTATTTTCCATTTGACCACAGGCAACTGAAGCCACAAAATGTAGAGTCAAGGGTAAGGGGAAGTCTACTGTATGTGAGAGGAGATGTCAAACTGGGAGTTCATAGAAAGGAAAGGCGGTTTAGGCTGAGCTTTCGAGAACTTATAGGAGTCATAGTAGAAGCTGAGTGAAAAAAAAACCCAGCATCTTCAAGTCATAAAGCATTGTAATTGCCAGTAACTAGAGCAAATCATCATGCGGTTGAGTTTTAGAGGTGGGGATATTGGGAAATAAAAGATAAAGTGCAATGTAGTACACATATTCCAAACAGCTTAAAATTACTTCCATTGCCAGTAAAGATGGCAGTTCAGTGGTCAATGCACAGTCACAGGGGACCCATGGTTCAGTAGCTTTATGATAGCAATATAGAGTAGTAAATATAATTTACAAGAATGTCAACACTGGATCCCACCTCATACATTCAATTTACAATTCATGCTTATACCTCATAGGATGCCATCCAAATATTCTACAAATGAAAAAAGTGTATACATAATTGGTCCATCTCTGAATTAAGAGGAGAGAGATGAATTTGATCCAGTATGACAGGGGAGAAGGCAAGAGGTTTGCAGAGAGAAGATAGGACTCACTTTGGATATAAAAAGGGCTAAAGAAAAAAGACTGTATTCTAACTCTACATCACTAGACTGTGATCTTCTCTGACTTGTAAAAAAATAAGAAAAGAGTGGATTCTTTAGATGACAAAGATGAACAAGTCACACCCTGAACATGGACAGTTGGAGGCCATGATGGGTCTTCGGTTTAAAAGAGTTATGTTACTGAAGGGATTTGTTCTACAGGACATCTCTTTCACAGGACACTACCCTTGACCTCAAGGCCACTATGTATCAAATGGCCAGTTCAGAGGAACAATTCTTCTTGTCATTTAGTTAAACAAAGTCTGTTTTTTCCCCTAGACTCATCTAAACTAAGCACAGTGTACCATGTTTTTATTCCTATATTGCTGCGTTTCCTTGTCTCATTTCCATGAAATTTGTTCAGATGCCTCCATCTGATTCTAATATCCAAAATATATGATGAGCTCAAAAACTTAGAAATCAAGTAAATAAGCTATACTACTAAGTTATTAAAAATGATGACTTCGAGAACTATGTAGGCCAATGGATGGAACTAGAAAATATCATCCTGAGTCTGATAACCCAGACCAAAAGGGACATACATGGTATATACTCACTGATAAGTTGATATTAGCTCAAGATCTCAGAATACCCATGGTACAACTCAAAGATGCTTAACATGAAAGAAGGCCAAAGTGTGGATGCTTCTAATCTACTTAGAAGGGGTAACAAAATAATCATGGGAGGCAGAGGAAGGGAGAGACTTGGGTGGTAGAGAGAAGGGGAAGGAAAAAAAGGGGGACCAGGTATGGGAAAGAGAGAAGTCCAAAGGACCAGGAGAATGAATACAAACAAGTAGCAGTGAGGGGTGTGGGGAATTTGGGGAACCACTAGAAAGTCCCAGATGGCAGTGGTACAAGAGGCTCCCAAGACCCAATGTGGATGATATTCCTGATATACCCAACAACAGGGAGATGGATCCTGAGGAGACCACCTCCAGTAGATAGACATGGCCCTCAGTGGAGGGATGGGGCCACTCACCCATCTAGATAAATTTAACCCATAAATGCCCCTGTCTAAAGGAAATGTAGGGACAAAATGGATCAGAAGCTGAAGGAAAGGCCATCCAGAGACTGCCCTACTGCACAATCTGTTCTATCAGAAGACATCAAATCTTGATGCTATTGCTTATGCCAAGATGTGCTTGCAGACAGGATCCTGGTATAGCTGTCCTCTGGGAGGGTCTGCCAGCTGCTGACTGAGACAGATGCAGATACTTATAACCAACCATTGAACTGAGGTCAGGGACTCCTATGGCATAGTTAGGGGAAGGATTGAAGGAGCTGAAGGGGATTGCAACCTCATAGGAAGAACAACAATATCAACTAACCAGACCCCTCAGAACTCCAAGGGACTAAACCATCAACCAAAGCATATACTTGGAGAGGGAGAGGGAGAGGGAGAGGGGGAGGGGGAGGGAGAGGGAGAGGGAGAGGGAGAGGGAGCAGTGACTCCCATGTAGTCTCTCATACGACCCCAACAGTCTCTGCTGAGCTGCAGAGTAGAGAGAAGTTAATGAAACCCTGAAGAGGTAAGGACAGCTCTGCTCTTGTCTGCCTACTTTGTTTATCTCTTATTTGGGGACCATTTGAGAAGAGTATGACCTTGGGTTCAGAGAGAATATAAAGGTGCTAACAGATGGAAACTTCAGGTGCCCACACTCTTGTGAATGTTTTTCTGGAAGCAGGATCTGCCTATCTTCAATATATGTATAGACTACAGAAACCCAATTAGATGACAGAATTTTAATGAGACTCTATGTGTGAAGTATTTCTTCATGGCAGGAGTCCTGTGGATAACTTGTGCAAGGAGTGTGTTTTTGTGTTTTGGATAGTGTTATTCACATAACATCTCTCTATATGTTGCTGTTAAGAAACTCACAATGTGTAGTACATCACAGAATGAATCTAAAATTCAAAAATAAAACATGCTGTATAAATTTTAAGTCCAAGTGGATCAAGAACTTCCACATAAAACCAGATACACTAAATCTAATAGAAGAGGAAGTGGGGAAGAGCCTCAAACACATTGGCACAGGGGAAAATTCCTGAACAGAATACCAATGGCTCAGACTCTAAGATCAGCAATTGACAAATGGGACCTCATGAACCTGAAAATCTTCTGTAAGGCAAAGGACACTGTCAATAGGACGAAATGGCAACCTATAGATTGGGAAAAGATCTTTATGAACCCTATATCCGATAGTGGGCTAATATTCAATATATACAAAGAACTCAAGAAGTTAGAGTGTAAAGAACCAAATAACCCTGTTTTGAAAAGGAGTATAGAGCTAAACAAAGAACTCTCAACTGAGGAATCTCAAATGGCCAAGAAGCACCTAGAAAGATGTTCACCATCCTTACTCATTAATGAAATGTAAATCAAAATGACCCTGAGAAACCTTACACCAATCAGAATGGCTAAGATCACATCCTCAAGTGACAGCACATGCTGTTGAGGATGTGGAGAAAGAGGAACACTCCTCCATTGTTGGTGGGATTGCAACCTGTTACAATTACTTTGGAAATCAATCTGGCAGTTCCTCAGGAAATTGGTAATAGTTCTACTTGAAGACCCAGCTATAACACTCCTGGTCATATACCCAAAAGATGTTCCAACATATAGCAAGAACACATGCTCCATTATGTTCATAGCAGTCTTATTTATAATAACCAGAAGCTGAAAATAACCCAGATATCCCTCAATGGAAGAATGGATACAGAAAATATGGTAATTTACACAATGGAACACTACTCAGGTATTAAAAATGACCACTTCATGAATTCTGCAGACAAATGAATGGAACTAGAAAATATCACCCTGAGTGAGGTAACCCAGACTCAAAAGAACACACATGGTATATACTCACTGATAAGGCCAAAATCTCAAAATATTCACCATACAAATCACAGACAATATGAAACTTAACAAGAAGGAAGAGAAAAACGTGGGTGCTTCAATCCTACTTAGAAGAAGGAACAAAATAGTCACAGTAGATAGAGGGAAGGGGGACCTGGGAGTGAGAGGGGTTGGGGAGGGAAAAGGGGAAGCTGGATCAGGTATGAGAAGAGACAGGAGGGAAGTCCAAAGGGCTGGGAGAATAAATAGAAGTATGTAGCAGTAGTGGTGGGGAGCTGGGGTGGGTAGGCACTAGAAAGTCCCTGACACCAGGGGTTTGAGAAGCTCCCAGGACCCAATGAGGATGATATTAGCTGAAATACCCAACAGAGGAGACATAGAACCTAAAGAGACCACCTTCAGTAGATAGGCATGGCCCCCAGGTGAGGGATGGAGCAACCCATCCATCTCAAACTTTTAACCCAGAATTGTTCCTGTCTAAACGAAATACAGGAACAAAAAATCAAGCAGAAACTGAAAGAAAGGCCATCTAGAGACCACATCACCTTGAGATCCCTTGGATAGGTATGAAACCCTGAAACTATTACTGGTGCCATGTTGTGCTTGCAGACAGGAGCCTAACGCAGCTGTCCTCTGAGAGATTCTACTAGCAGCTGACTGAAACAGATACAGATACTTATAGCTAACCATTGGAGTGAGGTCAGGGCCTCCTATAGAAGAGTTAGGGGAAGGACTGAAGGAACTGAAGAGGATTGTAAACCCATAGGAAGAACAGCAGTGTCAACTAACAGGACCCCTCAGAGCTCCCAGAGACTAACTAAAGCACTAACCAAAGAGTGTACATGGATGGGTCCATGGCTCAAGCTACTTATGTAGCAGAGATTTGCCTCATCTTGCATCAGTAAGAGGGGAGGCCCTTGATCCTATGTAGGCTTGTTGCCCCAGAGTAGGGTACTGTTAGAGGGGTAAGGCAGGAGTGGGTGAGTAGGTGGAGGAGTACTCTCTTAGAGGCATAAGGGAGGGAGGATGGAATGGGGGGGTTTGGGAAAGGAAGACTAGGAAGGGGGACTCTATCTGAAATGTAAATGAGTAAAATAAGCAATTAATACAAAAGAAAGAAATGTAAAAAATATACTTGCTGTATAACTTCACATTTTATTTAGATTTTTCCATTTTACTTTTAAAGTATTTAAACCACTTTAGCCAAAGAGCAGATCTCAAAGAGCTAGTATTTATGGGATATTATCATGGATCAAATTATTAAATGGACTACATTGAATTCTTAACATGGTTTCATTGGATTCATTTAAAATTTAGAGAAAAAATCAAGCATTAACTACTTCAAAAATATTTTTGTAACTTACCCTGCAAATACCTAAATTATATATCTAATCACTTTGGAGTTTTGTTGACTTGTGTTCCTCGTCAGCAAGTTGCCAGCATATCTGAAATTGACTTCTAGCAAATTCCCAGGGCCATATACATAGTTGGTAACTAAAAGCTTTAAGAAAAAATAAAATTATGGATCCTCTTGACTCTCCTACCTTTTCTGCTTGTGCTTCATAGCAAGGAGCAATCACTCTGTAATTCCCCTCTGTTGGAGAGGTCGATGGATAAAAGCATTGGCGGCCCCTTGTTTGTGCTGTCTCTTTTTGAGTGTTGTAACTGCAGTGACCTAAGAAACCAAATCCTTGTCTCTCTGGGTAATGAGGCTAAGGTATTGACCAGTGGTGAGGAGAGACACTTTCCAGGTCAAAGCTGTAATGGTCAGAAGGTGCCTGCCTTCAGAACTGGAAAGAAAATGCCTGGAACAACCCTAGAAATAACTCAATTAAGTAATAAGTATGTATATAAAGAATAATCATTAAAGAAAAAGGAAAAGAATAATAAAAATAATAAAACACAGAGCAAGTTTTATGGCTATATTACCAGCTTCCTGACTTTTTGGGTTGTATTGTAAAATGAGACAGAAAGTCCCCACTTAGGAATTACTAAGAATTCAAATGGATGACAAAAAAAAACAAAAAACAAAACAAACAAAAAAAAAAACCTAATGATATACCAAACTTGGGCCCTTTATAAGCTTTTCACCTGTATCTTGTACAGGTGACCCTTCTGTGTGGCTGGCCCTAGCTATTGATCTAAACATTAACTACAAGAGGCATGAAACAATTTTTCTCAGGTCATTGGCCATCCTCCCATCTCTGTATCAGTAAAGTTTGCTCTTATTATATTTCTTATGTTCTAATATGGTCAGGAAGAAAGATGGTTACTATAGGTGGCAGGTCTTACAAGTCCCCAACTGATCCCCTTTTCCCACAGGAAAAGTTGAAAGGAAATCTGTGCCCTGTCAGATAGCCACTAGCCTAGTTGATGGATAAATTGGCCCATATCTTGCCTTTGCACTGCAACATATTGGGTTCAAAAATCAGTTTGTTGTTAGACAAAGAATGTATAATCATTTCTTGTCAGGGACTTTTCATGGAATCACAATTTTATTTGCTAGTGCTAGAGACAAATTTTCTATAATAAGACCTCTCACTGCTCCATGATAGGTGTAGAAATACTGGAACTACATTAATGGTCACTTCAGAGTCATAACTTATACAGCTTGCACGGATGAGAGATATTAACTTCTTCGTTCAAACAATTGGAAGTGTACTGCTTCAAGTCCAAGGAATCAGAACAGTCATGGACAAAAGCACAAAAGTTTGAGCAGGCATATGGTAGCAAAAAAAAAAAAAAAAAAAGTAGTGTTCCAATGGCCTCCTCACCAGGGCCTATGCATTCCCTTTAGGTTCTTGCGTACCCAGATGAAAGAGAATACAGATGAGTGTGGACATGGCAGTGAGCATGACTACCCGTTTGCAGATGGGTAGTTGGGAAGGACTGAATCTTAAACACAGGTATACTGTGTTTCTGGCAGAGGTCTGTCCCTTGGTGCATTGGAAGTACATAGCTATAAAGCTGTAAATATTTTTATGTGGGTATCTAGGTGATTTTAGTTAATGTAACTTAATCAAAGAAGTCCTGCAACTGAATATGCTGTATGTCTAGCTCTGCTAGTGAATGTTGTGTATGTCCATTATTAAAAAATCAGTGTGCCCAATTAGTTGTATCTCTAGTTCTGATAAAAGATTTTTTACTTTAAGTCTTAAAATCAATAGTGTGAGTTGATAGCATAATTAGTTTAAATTTAAAATTATGGTATGGTGTTGGCTAGAGAGATGGTTTAGTTGTTAAAAATATAGGATTATCTTCCAGAGGACCTGGGTTTAATTCCCAGCATTCACATGGCAGCTCACAACCTTCTTCAGTTCCTGACGAACTAATTCTCTCCTCTGGTGCTGTACAAACGTGAATGCAGGCAAAACACATGTTCATAAAACCCTAAATAAATGAATGACACATTAAAATGTAAAATTGTGATGTGGATTAATGAAAATTGAGAAAGAAACTATTGGATGATAAAATGTTTTAGTACCTTTTCATAATATACTTTCCTTAAATATGTAATTTATTAACACATCGCCAAACACAGATCACTTAGTAAATTTTTAAAATACTGAAATATGTTTTAAACGACAAGGTGTTTTATATGGACGTTTAAGGGCTACATTATTATATTTAGTATATACTTAAGTATAACATGATGAATTAGTGCTGCAGAAATGCCTGATGACCCAACCCTGTTATCATTAACTACAGGCAGCACATTGATGGATTCTTTCAGCCAGAAACATTCAACCAAAGTTCATTTTCCCTGAAAACAAACCCTGGTTTTTCTTTACTCCTGGGTCATTTTACATGAAGACAAGGAGAGAAAAATATTCAGTGGCAATGGTCCAACATCCAAAATGTCTAAGCTTAAGTGAAAGGAGTCTGACATATTGAAAGACCTTAGCAGCAAAATGCCATCTCGAAGGAATTATGTGCAGAAATGAGGAGAACTGCATGGGCTCTGAGAGAGTCCTTCCCAGCAGTACAGAGACATTTTAAGAAATCAAATGGCAGGCCACTTGTGAATTCCCAGGGGAACTAGCTACATGCATCTGTTCCCTTAGCTCAGAATTTCACAGCAGATGAATGGGTCACCCAATTGTGTTCCTTTCTCCAAAATTTGTTCCCTGTGGGGAGTCACTCAGCTAGTGCTCCAGTGCAAATGGAGTCCTTTTGGACCAGGTAATGAACAACAGTGATGAGCAAACATATTAAATGATGTCGAGGACTTCAGGGCCACTCTGTTTAAAGCAATTTCTTATAGGCAAAAGCCTTTGATGTTGGTCTCACCTGGTTCCTATTCCAGCAGTTCATGCTGAGGCTGGCTTTGTCCAGCTTAGCTATGTGAGAGCAATTGTATCTCCTAATGAAACACCAATGCAATCCCAGGTTTCCATCTTGTGACCCCTGCTTTTATTTCTTCCTCCTGGTGTTTCTTCAATTTACCACTAATACTGTGGTTGTATTCACTCATCTTTTCCACATACATTATGTGGATTTTCAACTTCCTACCATCTGAGAGTACAAGTGGAAAATGATGAGAACAATTTCTTGGGATAAATGTGAAGCATATACGTATGAAGTCCAGGTATAAAGTTAGGCAATTGTAAAGCATCCATTTAACACCCTGGTGTAATTACATCTGCCTGTTTAAATTCCAGGGTGACAGCACATTCTGAAAAAAAAAACACATTGGTGAACACAGGGTGTATTTTACTAAATACACCAATATACAAATATCTATGGGTTAGCTTCCTGGACCATCTTAACCATGTTAGATATTAACACTATCTGTTGATTGATGTCACTTATATACCTACTCTGTATGTCGACATTTTAATTTTACTGATCCAGTATAAATGTCCGAAAACCTTTCTCAAGGCAAAATTTCAGTCTCACTAAGACTTGAGATGCCTCAGACCATCAATAACACAGAGTGACGAACACAGCTACATCTAAAGCAGGCAAATAATAAACTTACTAACTTATGCCAGAACCAAAACTAATTAAGATTAAAAGAGGCTGAGGGTCAAACACTCCCTGAAAAAATTGCAGGCACAAAAGGCCACACATTGTACAATTCGTTTACATAAATATTCAGAGAAGGACAGGCTCAGAGACCTACTTGGTGGGAATAGCATCCCCATGTGATGTAATGGAGACATCTGGAGCTGGGTATACACATTAAATAGACTGAGTACAACAAAGTCATTCACTGTTAACTTAAAAAAAAACTAAAAAATAAAATGATGAGAATTCTCAGTATTTCTTGCTTCTAAAGCTGTTTAAAAATATTTACTTGAGGGGAGGTATGGACTTTGAACTATTTGTTGCTTGAGGCTCAGTATCATTATCATTATAAAGTTCTGGTTTTAAAGATTAAGTTATAAGCAATTCCTTAGATTACTAGTATTTGAAGCCAAATATTTTGAGTTCTCTGTTTAGCTCAGTGTTTGCATTGTTAAAAATATATATTGCATTTTAATTTTTTAGTGTGTGTGCATGTGTGTATATATATGTTTGTACATGTGTGTGTATTGTACGCACATGACAATATATACTTATGGAAGTCAGAGTAAACATTCTATCATATGTTCTGGGGATCAAATTCAGGTGGCATGCCTTGGGCTAGGCACCTTTACTTACGAAGCAACAACTTCCACCCCATTATTATTTGTTTCTGAATGTCTAAACTCTGTCTCCTTCTCAGAAAGCCTTTTCTCATTTTACCGCTTGCTGAGTTTGTTATTACTGCTGAGTTTTTGCCCCATGGCTTTTATAATTTTCTTACTTATTTCTCTCTTTAACTACTTTGACTAAGCTCAGATGTTAGCAATGATGCGCTACTATGTCTTACATTTGCTTTTGTAGGGATTTAAGTATTAAAAGACACTTAGAAGCTTAGAGGTGATTTGGAAACCACCAAAAAGAACAACAACAACACACACACACACATACACACACACACACACACACACACACACACACACACACACTAATTTCTTGATTTGCACTAGAAATCTCACAATAGACACAAGTTAAAAACAGATCAGTTAATGTTAGATGTCTAAATACACCAGGCAAAGTAAGTGTATGTCCAAGGGCTTACTCTACTCTCACTTGGACTGGCCCCCAGAGAAGATTATTAAATTTCAGGAAGTATGAAAGCTTGCTGACATGTAAATCCATTTGTGGGTATTAAAATGATTTATAATTTATCATCAGGTTTGTGAAGAGTTTGGAACTTATTCCTCTATGTTAATGGCAAATAAAAGTTTCAACAAAGGAAAAAAAAATAGCTAATCTTCTAAGGTCCATGGGAGAAGTGAAGGAAAGAAGGAAAACTGGAGAAAAGATGGAAGTGGACAGAGAATCCTGAATCTTGCCTTCTGGAAGCAGGGATCTGCTTATAACAGCATCTTTCAGATTAGAGTGATAGCAGGGCACTACCAAATGGATGACCTATGAGAACGACTGAGATGGAGAGATACAGCCCAGTACTGAGTTCTACCCAACAGCTTTGCCAGACCCTTAAAGTGAGTCTGAAAAACAAAAACCTCTCTCACAAGCAGAAAGAGAATTTACCATTTTTAAGACGTCAGATTATTCTGTTCAAAAGGAGTTCTGCTCACTGGAGAAACTGATTCATTAGAACCTAACTGGCCGTTGCATCAGATCCTGGCCTCCCTAGGAGAAAGGGTTGTCTATGTCAGCTCCCAGCAAGCCTAGCTAATGGAAACAATTGGGGGAGTTCAGGAGTAGACGTTTAATGCAAGACAAAGAGCCCATCATCAGACTAAGAGCATCCTCCAGTGCTCTCCTATCACTACTACATCTTCAGTGTTCCCTTTACTCAGAATTTCATGTCTCTGATTCCTCCTTAATGCTACTTCATTTGCATTTTTCTAAAATGGCTTCCTTGCTGATCTACCAAGCAAATACTAACATACTAAGATTCAACTCAGTCACCATTTTTTAACATCTTCTAGACAAACATACTGATTTGCTACTTTTCATAACTAAATTCTTATTTGTTTACTTTTTAGTATCCTCAACAGCTTTACTGATACTCCAAAGCAAAATGAGCAGAAATGTCCACCAGTACCTGACCCAAAAAATGATGGTAACTTCATATAGAAGAATGCCACCCAGCCATAAGGAGCCAAGTGTTGACCATGCAATAACAAGAATGAGCCCTGTAGATGTGTTAAATGAAGGACAGAGTGACTTCTCTGTGACTCTGTATTCATGTCATTGTCTGCCATGGAATCACAGCTGAGTCATTTTATGAGGGGTTGGGGAAGAAGTCACTGAAGCTTTTTTATTAGGGTCTCTGTCACAGAGATTCCAGGCCAGACCAAACCTTTCCTTAAGTCACAAGTAAAGCAGTCAAGACTATTTGAGCACCCTCTGGAGACAGAGTGAGGAAGAAGGGATGGGAGAGCAACTGGAAGTATTTGGGGAGGAATGTTCTGATTGGCTCTGGTGTTTTGGTTCTTTAATGTCTGACAATTTAGAGAGAGAGAACTTTTTGTGGGGGCAATTTGTACCAACTATTGTCCCCATTAAGAACTTTTGTGTTAAAGTAAAAATATTGCTTAAATAAGGGTTGGGGCAACTTAAAATATTCAAGTGCAACATTTCTTATACAATGTTTGTTCCAGTTTTTAAAACTCCTTTTCAATCTTTTTGTGAATCCCCCCACATTCAAATCCTGACTCCCTTTAAGGAAACGTACTGTCTTCCCCAATTTAAGCCATCTTTTTAAACCTCTCTCCCTCGGACTTGATCTCCAGTTTTACCCTGCTGGAGATCAAGACTGAGGCCTCCTAACACTGGACGAGCACTCTGGCTGTGAACTACATTTCTAGACTTCATTCATCTGAAATTGAATAGTATACTTTGTAAACACAGCATTTTCATAATGTTGCTCCCTTACCTGTACCCTCAACACCACTGCAGGTGCCCACACCTTTGGAAAGGGTTCCATGCTTTCAAACTCTTTACTAATCATTCACATACAGTAAGAGCTTTGTTCAAAGTCTATTGTGCTAAATGTTTCCATCACTATCTTTATAATAACACAATACCATGTGAAGATAACCATAGGTCATTCCAGAGTGTAGGAGAGGAACAGGACAAATATGCAAGAGAGAAAAAAAGGAGAGTAAGCAGAAGAATATCAGGATGCCTTCCTTATATTACAACGCAGGTATACTAAGGACATTCCACAATGGCCTTGCTTTCAAAATTCAATATTTTGCCTTCAAAGAATAAAAAGTGAACATTCTTAACACTTATTGAATGATATTTTTTCATAAATCCCATCTTTCTCTTGAGGGTGGAATAAGATTTATAATTTTATTTATGCAACTATGGAAGAAAAATTATTTAAAGAAGAGGGATAATTGTTTCCCACATTTACAGCATTGTTTATTTTGGTTGGCCCTCTGATGCTATTTCATTTAAAAAGTCATTAAAATTTCTAAATACTAAGATAGTTATTATAGGAAATTCAAGGGTGAGCACTATTTAGTTGCAATGATTGGCACAGGTATTTATTGATAACACTTGTCACAACTCACTTTGCTGGGCATAAGTGAGGCATAAGGTCCTTCAAATACTTTGCATGAAGTTGCAGCCTTTGTACAGCTTTGTAGCAACTGATCCTGTCCCCATCCTTTCCCTAACACCCATTCCCTGCCTACAGCTAGTCTCCCCTGCTTTTCCACCCTCTGATTCATACTCTAGTGTTCTCTCCTTCTCTCCAACTCTTGCTTTAGAGGAAGAGCTCACATTAGCAGAGAGACAAGCTACAAGGAACACAGGGTTTGAGCAGCATCTGACAGATGTGAATTACCAGATGTTGACAGAGCCTAGGATGTTGGCCTGAATTGAACTGTCCTGGGAGAAAGAGGAATTAGTCTAGATCTAAGGTGTCAGTGTGGGAGAATGAAATAGTATGCAAAGCGAGCGTCAATGTGCTATTTACAAAAGTCTCTGTCAGCCATTTGTGCAGTTTTAGGAGCCTTGATGTTTGTCTTGCTTCTATTTTGGGTTTCTAAAGTTTGTTTTTAAATGAGAATCCCCTTTTGGGCTATAGACAATTTATCCTTTAATTATTGGTCTCTTTTCATCAATTCTCTTCATTTATTTGCCCCAAGTAACATCTGCTGGTTAGGAGCTTTTACAGGTCAAATGATGAGAAGAGTGGTTTGTTTGTTTGTTTGTTTGTTTAAAGGGGAAAGTGAGAAATAGAAAACAATTATTTTGTTGGATAAGGGTACTATATAGCTTGTTCCCAATGATAAGTACATCTTTGCTTCAATGAGGCTTGGCCTGTCAGCCTGCATGGCAAGCAAAGCATTTATAACTATTTAGATCCCAACAGTAAGAATACACTGTCCCTGTGGAATGAAGTATACCACAAACAGATGAGAAACATTGTCAGTGAGGAATGGGAATTCCCTCCTGAATCATAATATTTGCATATATGGACACTTTCTTCTAAATGTGGAAGTTATCACAGAGAGATGGCAGCTCATTTTTAAACTGCACAAATATCAGCATTGGTGCTTATCTGGTCTACTATATTTGCATTGTTAATATTTCTCATGGCCACACTTCTCCTGTCTTCCATAATTAGTAACACTACATTCATTTGTTTATGTACAGCTTTGTTGGTCCTTCCTTACTGTGTTGTATGGAGTTGGGGGAGTTCTCATACAATGAAGACATCATTCCTTCTGTCCCTGAGAGTGATGAAGATTGGTTATCATGACTGGCAAGCTCACAGGAACCTCTGCTGCTACTTGCCAGTGGACCTCAAACATAGGTAGACCAATTCTCTCCTCTCTCTCTCTCTCTCTCTCTCTCTCTCTCTCTCTCTCTCTCTCTCTCTCTCTCTCTTCCTCCCTCCTTCCCTCCCTCTGTGTAGGTGTGTGTGTCTGTATGTCTGACGCATTGTTTCACCTTAAGTTCTGTATTTTCCAATTCTCAAATTCTGAACTTCACAAAGAAAATAAAAAAGATCAGAAGAGATATTGCAAAGCTTTTTTTTCAAAATATCCATTAACCAAACTACAAACAGACCCCAAGATTTCTCCTAACACTTTTGATCAACTCCCATTGCTTTTCTAGATGGCAATGTAATGTCTTGACATTACAGTCCATATTTCTTAAAGTCAAAGTTAGTTCTCCAGAAATTGTTCAGTTTCATTCATCATCATTTATTTTTCCCTTTACTGATTCATTCCCACAGAAGCACTCTTTCATCTAATATTGAAAAGTATGAAATGTTTTTGGTCTTCTCCCCTCCCACTACTGTTCCTTTCCATGTTGTCCTGTCATTCCAAGTCTCCTTTTGTGCTTTACAAACCCCTGATATTAACTATTCCATTGCCAAACTCCTATGGATTTATCAGATTTCTTTCCAGGAAAAAAAGACAAATTTTGCCAGGTTTCCTCTTACTTAACTTGGTGTATTTTTCCTTTGTATTCTTTTCTATTTTGTTTTGTTTTACTTATGTCATAAACTAAACTCTTGGATACCCTAGGGCTCAGTCCTCACACATCTTGTTTGTACAGCACGCTCTTGCTGACTTTACACAGGCTTATAGATTTGAACATATCCAAGTATGTTTCTGTAGTCCAGACTGGACTTAGACATGTCCTTGCCTAGTCAACCTTCTCAATTGGATATTTATTCTGGGTCTTAAACTTGATGTGTTTAAAACTAACTCGTGACATCCTCACAAAGCATTTTTGTAGTCTCAACACCTTAGTAAATAGCAGCTCCAACCTTGTTTAAGTTAAACACTTTGGATATATTACCAACTCATCATTCTCTCATAGTTTATATCTAACCACATAAATAGCCAATGGCCTTACACTTGAGAGTGTTCAGACTTTTTTAGTCCTTAGCATCTACATCACTGCCACCTGGTACCAATGCCTTCCTGCAGTATTTCATAGTTTCCCAACTAATACTCTGTCCGCTTCTTTGTCTGTGTATTACAGCTGCTTTGAATCCACTCATATATGATTAAAATAGAACATTTTATTATTATGCTCAAATAATGCCAATGGTATTGTTTCTTATTTGAAGCCAAGGTCTTCCCTCATTCAATTTTTTTACATTCATATATATATACATATATGTATGAATATATATAATTATGTATGCACCCTACATATAAAATGCATATTATCTGTTAGAGAAAAGTATGCTACTTATTTCTTTCTATCTGTGTCCTCATGGTACAGGGCTTACAGGCACCCAACCATGCTCAGTTTGTTCACTTGCTTTATTAGATAAGCAGATAATATGCACAAAATACAGTCAACATCAAACATTGTAGTCATTAAGTGAATGAAAGAATAGGGGCTTGTTCTTGTTTTTGTTTGTTTGTTTGTTTGTTTTTTGGAGGGGAAACTGGGAAAGGAGAAATTTACATGTAAATAAAGAAAATACCTAATTAAAAAATAGGATATTATAGGATCTTATACATATTTTTGTTTGATTAAGAACAAGTTTCTAGGAAGCCACAGAAAACTTCTACTTCTGTGAAACATTTGGGTCATGTGGCTGAGGAAAGAAAACTCCATTCTATTTATCTCTCAACCATGAGAATGTGAAAAGAATCATCAATATGTCATATAAAATTATTTCAACAACACATTAGAATTTGAAGACTAACCCTCTGTGTTACTTATTTTTCTGTTGTTATGCTAAAACACTGTGACAAAGGTAACTTATAGAATAAAATATTTGTTTGGGCTTATGACTCTAGAAGGCACTGAAAATTTAACCTTGTAAAGAATCATAGTACCAGGCAGCAGGCAGGCTTCAGGAAAGGAAGCTGTGAACTTACATCTTAAATCACAAGCAGTGAACAAAAACAGCAAACTAAGTGAGGCCAGCGATTTTGAACCCTCAAAGCACCCCAGTGACATACTTCCTCCAGCAGGGCCACACCTCCCTTACCCAAGCACCATCACTGACTGGGAACCAAGTGTTAAAATAACTGAGACTATATGGAACTCTCTTTCAAACCACCACATGCTTCAACCAGTTTTCCTTTGGAAGACAGTAACACAAAAGCAAAGCAGAACGCTTTGTATTCAAGATCTCCAACACAAATGCTAATATGGACTATCTGAACAATCCACTCTCAGAGCATAGGCAAATCTGCGGAGAAACACCGCAACATTGTGTTTGTTCCATAATATTAAATGCTGTAGTTTCATGTAAGAGGAAATAGATGTTGTAGCTGGTAATAACAGGTGGATATAAAGAAATGATATTTCAGACCTTCATATGTCTAAAATATGAACTAAATTATATTTTTAAAGTACTCTATAGTTCATAATACTGGTGTTATTTAGAAAAGTCCAGAATCAGAATCCCCAGTGGGCAACTGTTAAGATAAATTGACATAGTTCTTACATAAAAAAGAAACCTTGAGATCAGTTAATGTTTAACATATTATGAATTCTAGCAGGTCTCACCAATAGCTGTCTGTCTTCTCTAGGTAAGAACAAGCACAGTTAGTGCCTACATTTTTACTATCAACCAAATATCGAGGCTTAGTGTTATGACATTCATTGTATATATTAACATTTTCTTAAACTATAGAATCAAAAATAATAAAGCTAATTTTGAATTTTTTAGGAAGTAATTAAGGAGTGTATGCTCTCAGAATCACTGATGCTTACTCTATCAAATCTTGATAAATTAAAAAAAAAAACCTCTATTATAGTGACTGAATTTCAATGAGTTAGGAAGTATTCCAGAATATCCTCAAATTTAAAAAGTGACTTGATATGTTTCCGTAATATTTTTGCAAACTCTTGAGAAACATTTGCCTTTCTGACATTTTTTTCTAAAAAGTATCTGAGTATTAATATGCATGGCAATATTTATAAATGAAAAGGATTTTTATGTAAGTTTAAAGTTGTTTTTTTTTTTTAGGGTCTTAAAATAAGTTTGAAAGAAAAAAAATGCGTATTAAAATCCACAGAGATCTGCACATGGAAAATCTATAGCTGAATGAGAATAAGAATGTTAAAAGCTTACCTCATTAAAAGACCACATAGTGAGAAAAATAAGTGTTAAAGTTACTGAGTAAAACCACTCTTACTGAAGAAGGCATTCTGGGGACATAGAACACCTTTGATGTCTTTTATACTAAAATGGCAAATTTGGTTAGTGTTTCAGAAATTCACTTTAACTCATCAAAAACTTGTTTTTCTAACAAGTTTTTAAAATAATGGTAATAGTGTCAGGTCTTGGGACCTCCCCTTGAGATGGATCCCAAGTTGGGCCAGACACCGGACTTCCTTTCCCTTAGTCTCTTCTCGATTTTTGTCCCTGCAGTTGTTTTAGACAGGAAAAGTTCTGGGTCAGAAATTTTTGACCTGGCCACCTGAGATCTGTCATACACTGAGGCACCAACCAGGCAGAATGCACTAGCTGGTCTGAGTAGTCCCCCGACCCCTACCCTCCGCCCATACATCAGAGAACTGCCTTGTCTGGCCTCAGTGAAAAAAAGATGAGCCTAACCCTCCAGAGATTTGAGGTCCCAGGGAGTAGGGAGGCCTGACAGGGCTGGCTGGGTGAGTGGAGGTGGGAACATCCTCTTGGAGACACAGGGAGGAGGAATGAGATGAGGAACTGTGAGAAGGCAGATGGTAGCTGCGGGTAACAACTGGACTGTAAAAAAAATAAAAGTAATAAAAAAATATTAGTGGCTAAAGCAGTATCATCATGGTATTAGCTTCTTGTCTTTATAATAAAAGAATAATATAACAGGATAACTAGTTTCAATATTTTCCTAAGAATGTCAAATCTTTAATCATCAAAGGCAGAAAGAATGTGCTTTTAATTGATTTGTGCCTTTAGATTTTGCATCTTACTATGTTTAAATGTTAATAAACGAAGTACCTTTAGTTACTAGAGATCCAAACTATAAAATGCAAAATTACAGAAATATCCAAGAAATCTTAACTTTTAAGTTGTTTTGAGTAGCATAATGAAACCTTCCACCAGCCAGCAGCATCCTGCCAGCAAGCTGATGAACCCTTTAGACTAGTGTATCCATGCTGCATATCCCATCACCCTGTTCATCTTTTGGGTCAGATCCAGTGTCATGGTATCACAATGGTAATGCTCATATAACTTCTATTTTACTAAATAATAACCCAGAACCTCAACTGAAGTGATGCTGATCATTTTTAGAGTATAATATTTTTTCATTTTATTAGATATTTTCTTTATTTACATTTCAATTGATATCTTTTCCAAAAAAAACAAAAAAACAAAAAAAGAAAGAAAGAAACCTGTGCCCTCCTCCCTCCCCCTGCTCACCACCCCACCCTCTCCTGCTTACTGGCCCTGGCATTCTCCTACACTGGGGCATACAACCTTTACAAGACCAAGGGCCTCTCCTCCCATTGATGACTGACAAGGCCATCCTCTGCTACATATGCTGCTGGAGCCATCATGTGTACTCTTTGGTTGGTGGTTTAGTCCCTGGGAGCTCTGAGGGTACTACTTAGTTCATATTGTTTGTTCTAAGGGGCTGCAAACCCTTCAGCTCCTTGCGTCCTTTATCTAGTTTATTCATTGGGTTCCCTGTGCTCAGTTCATTGGATGGCTGTGAATCTCTACTTCTGTATTAGTAGGGTACTGTCAGAGCCTCTCAGGAGACAACTATATCAGGGTCCTGCCAGCAAGCACTTGCTGGCATCCACAATAGTGTCTGAGTTTACAAGAAGGTCAAGAAGGAGGAATACCAAAGTGTGGATACTTCGTTCCTTCTTAAAAGGGGGAACAAAATACCCATGGAAGGAGTTGTAGAGACTAACTATGGAGCAGAGACTGAAGGAAGGACAATCCAGAGACTGCTAGACCTGGGAATCCTTCCCATATTCAATCATCAAATTCAGACACTATTGTGGATGCCAGCAAGTGCTGGATGACAGGAGCCTGATATAGCTGTCTCCTGAGAGGCTCTGACAGTATCCGACTAATACAGAAGTAGAGGCTCACAGCCATCCATTGGACTGAGCACAGGGTCCCCAATGAAGGAGCTAAAGAAAGGACCCAAGGAGCTGAAGGGTTTGCAGCCTCTTAGGATGAACAACAGTATAAACTACCTAGTACTCTCAGAGCTCCCAGGGACTAAACCACCAACCAAAGAGTACATACACATGGTGGGATTAATGGCTCCAACAGCATATGTATAGCAAATGATGGCTTTGTCAGTCATCACTGGGAAGAGAGACCCTTTGCTCTGTGAAGGTTCTATGCCCCAGTGTAGAGGAATGCCAGGGCCAGTAAACAAGAGAGAGTAGGGTGGTGAGCAGGGGGAGAGGAGAGGGAATAGGGATTTGTTTTGGTTTTTGTGTTTTTATCTAATTTTAATTTGTTTCTTTTTTTTTGAAGGGGAACCTGGGAAAAAAGATATTGTATGACATGTAAATAAAGAAAACATCTAATAAAAAATAGTGTCTGGGTTTGATGATTGAATATGGAAAGGATTACCATTATTTTTCTTTTATTATGAGCTATTGTTGTTAGTATCTTACCGTGTCTCATTTTTAAATTAAACATTGTGTGTTTGTGATATCGTATCTATATATGTATATACACTATGAAATTATATATCACAGGATATAATATATGCAATATATGTATGTATATATATATTTATATTTACATTCAGTGTCTAGCAGTTTTGATACCATCATGGATTCATTCATACATACACTGAGGATCTTTATACCTTCTATGAGTAAGGGGGAAGGTTTCAGTCATTCATTAACATTGTCTATGCCATGGATTTTGATAGTTATGATGAAGAAAGTAGGCAAGTAGCTGCATTTGCTACATCTATCCACAGTGAGGTGAAGATGGCACTTCAGGATGCAAATGATAATTACAGTTTTAAAAAATATTCCCCCATATTTAAAGAATATAAACAAATTCAGAATTTTTCTCTTATACCACCACTGTGCATATTCCCAATTTTCTAGTTAGCATGCTGTATATTTTGAAGATTTTTTTCCATTTGTTCAAACTTCTCTGAGAAAACTGGAAAACATATATGCTGTGGAAGAAAAAAAATTGGCATTATTTGGTTGGAGTTTTAGTCCCTGGGAGCTCTGAGGGTACTACTTAGTTCATATTGTTGTTCGTCCTAAGGGGCTGCAAACCCTTCAGCTCTTTGAGTCCTTTCTCTAGCTACTCCATTGGAGACCCTGTGCTCAGTCCAATGGATGGCTATGAGCCTCTACTGTATTAGTCAGGCACTGTCAGAGCCTCTCAGGAGATAGCTATATCAGGCTCCTGTCACCCAGCACTTGCTGGCATTCACAATAGTGTCTGGGTTTGATGAGACTCACGGCTCCAGCAGCAAGTGTATAGCAGAGGATGGCCAAGTCGGTCATCAATGGGAGGAGAGGCCCTTGGCCCTGTGAAGGTTCTATGTCTCAGTGTAGGGGAATGCCAGGGCCAGTAAGCAGGAGGAGGTGGGGTCTTGATCAGGGGGAGGGGGAAGGGAACAGGGGTTTGTTTTAGGTTTTGTTTTTATTTTATTTTATTTTATTATTTTTTTTCGAGGGAAACCTGGGGAAGGAGATATTGTAAATAAAGAAAACTAATAAAAAATTAGCATTATTGATAATGATGGTTTATACATGATGGTAAAGTTAAACTAAAAATAGTGATAGAATTAATGAAATAGCTGAATGTAGGCTAGTATGACAGGGTAGTTGCACTACATTTTTGTTGTGTGATAGAAATCACACAACAAAAGAGATCAACCAGTCTTTTATAGTATTTCTTTATTTATAAAATATGTATAGATGAAAACCCCATGTAAAAGCCCAGGAGTCTTTTATAAAACTTATATTCTCCCTTAGCTCACTATTGATTAAAAATCACAGCCTGTGTATCTCAAAGCTTCATATTTTTACCTGTTTGAATCAAGATT
>JADRCD010207125.1:0-22306 GCA_019843815.1 Montemys delectorum
AAAAAAAAAAAAACAGCAAAAATAATCTTGAAGCTTCCTAAAATATGTATATCCAAACGTCCTATGATATGCATCTATAAATTTAATACACAGCTACCATATTAGGGAGGAGACCACACCCAAACAATACATCATGTGCTACCAAATACACCTCCCGAGTACCAGGAAGGGACTACATCCTTTGAGTCACTGGGAAAACTCATCCTATAGATTCCCTCCCCCAGATATTACAGGCTATCACCAAACTTGACAGTCAGACCCTGTTAAAGAAGATATCACATACTTAGGGCATAGAATAGGAAATCCAGCTGGTACTCAACTGGAAGCTTCATTCCCACTGGCTAGAGCTCACAGTACTGGAAGCTGTTATGTACATAACTGGAGGAGGAAAGTAACTATGAATCTTACCCAGCTATGATCCCTGGGAGCTGCAAAAATGATCAGCCTATAAAATATATCCCGGAGCAATCGAAGATTTTTTTTTTTTTTGCTTTTATTTAAAACCTACTCTATGAGACAGAACCCATCCCTGACACTGTTAATGAAGCCAAAAACCGGAGACTAAATAGGTAAGGGGCCCTTGAGGAAACCTACCACTACTATTTTGTTCAATGAACACAGCAATAAAATGCCTCTTGATGACATGCTGCTGTACCTGTAGATGAATGTATCACTCAGCCCTAATCAGAGGTTCCTTCTTGGAGATGGTAACTAACCCAGAGACCCACAACTAGACACAAACAGAGAGAAGGAGACATTAGAGTGCTCAGCCCTATAAGGGTACCTTCACCACATCCTTCACCTCAAGGCTCGGGGGTCTCTGTGGAGGTGGAGGGCACACAAATGGTAAGAAACAGAGCTGGTAGATGACATCAAGGACAGAGTGTGTTCTACACACTACGGGACAGAGACACATATGAATTTACAGAGCCTGTGGTAGGATGCAGAGGAGAAAGTCCTACCCTTAGCGAAAACGCTGTCCCCAATTGATGGCTTCCGGGGAAGATCTTCAATAAAATATGACTGGACTTATTAACCGGATTTCAGACAGACCCCCCCCCCATGCTTAGGAGCAGTTGGATAATACAAATTGAACTCCACTTTTGGTTTGTTTGTTTGTTTGTAGAGAAAGAACATGAAATTTGCTAGGTTGAGAGGGTCTAGAAGCAGCTGGAGGAAGGAAAAGAATACCATCAAGGTGTATTGTAAGAAATTCTCAAAGAATAACTAAAATAGATAAAGTGAATAAAGCAGGATGACTCATCTACCGTATCTGAACTTACTTTAAAAGTACTTTAAGATACTGTATTATTGATGAAAATGGATGCCTGGATCCATTAAAGAATATGGTGAGCTCAGAAGTACACATGTGAGGTAAACTTTTCTCAATAACATTGAAAAGAAATATATGAGAGAAAAGGTAATCACCACAAAAGGCTTGAGGACAGTCGGATATAAACGGGGAGGAGATACCTTACGAACAGAGAGCACCAAAACTCTTGGCCTCGCACTCTACTCAGACTTAACTCAGAGCGATCAGTATCCTAAACATGCTACGGTAGTAAGTAAAGTGACCTTGTAACAGGGAACGTCTTAAAGTTTTTTATAAAACTTTTGATCCAAAGAAGAAAACAAAATAATTTAGAAGTCATTAATACTAAAAATAGCTAGTCTTCAAAAGACATAATTTAAAAAAATGAAGAGAAATAGGTTAGGAGTGTACTTTTTAAAATTAAAGTCATATTGGAATATGAGGTTCTGTTGAGTTTGTAATTACTAAATTCAGATCCCAACAGCTGTCTGCCAGTGACCTTGGATTGTTTGTTACTCAGAAGAGTCATTAGGGCTGCAGGAAATTCAAAGTAAGCAAGCCCGTGAATTTTTTTTCCCTACCCATATATTGAGATAGGTACTCTCTAGGGATGCCACTAGTTCACGTAGCTTGAAGATGTGATTGCCCTTGTTTAGAACTTCATGGAACACTTACTGACAGCCCTTCACTGAGAAATGACTCCCTCCTTATCAGAGTGGTGGGGGAACATTTGATAAAAAGCCTCCCTCTGATCCTACCAAAATATATCTACACTTAACACCAAGAATCAATAACATATCAATGTTTTCAACTTTCGTCCATGGATTCCACTGTGTATGACTCTCCCCAGTGCTAAGTGTTTTCAACCACATCAATCTACGGAGGTAATAATGTACCTGGCAATACATCATTACCGCATGAACCAGCGGACATATGCTGATGTTATCAATTCCAGACTAAAGAAAACCATGAAGTGACACTGTGGCCCAAGGACAGCAGCTGCTGACAAGTAAAAGAACACCTCAAAGAAGAAGCAATTACAGAAACCTGAAGCACTCCAAATATGCAGTCGATGAGACGCAATAAATAACAACCAGGGAACCATGTCCCCTCTGTGACTGTTTCTCACCTTCTCTCGGTTAGAAGTGCAGGGTCCAGGAGCAGCTCCTTCCTTTTCAGGTGGTAACTGGTCAGTGTCATAAAGGAACACCGAACAAGATTCCAGGAAGCAAACTCATATTCACTGTTTGTAAAATCTGATGCTAACTCTAAAATCACACAAGAGATTTGGCAGATGTAGGAAACTACAGACCTATTTCATTTACCCGAAGACAGAGAGACAGAGACAGAGACAGAGACAGAGACAGAGAGAATGTTTGTCCTTTGCCAATATGCTATCCACATATTCCCATATGAACCCCGAGAAAATGGATGACTTGGTATGTCTGGCAAAGTTTGTGAATTCCCAAATTCCATGCAGAGCTTCAGACAAAGAAGGAAGACAGAAAAAAAACCCACAAAAATCTAGTGATGCACTAAAACCAAACTAGAGTCTGTTACAAACGCAAAATAGCCTACGTTACTGAAAGTAATTAACATTTGCTGAAAATCAAAACAGAGATGTGGCTCTGGTGGACCAGAGAAGCCCTGCTGGCCTACTGAGAGTGGTCTACAAGTCATGAGTACAGGCACCACAATGCACTCTTCTGGTGCTTACTTCTGTCCATAACAGAATCCCAACCCTTCATATTGGAGCACTCTTAAATCTGGTACCCTTTCTACACGATTAGATGTGAAACCTGGGAAACTGCTAGCAAACCCTTCCACCTACCTTAACACATGGAACAGCGTGGTGCATTGGACAGGTTTATCTTACCGTAAAGCTCTTGGGCCAAAATACATAAACAGCTCCTTCCCTGAGGTTTCCACACCATTGTAAACATATCCATTAAACAGTCTCAAGAATTTCCAGCCAGAATCTTTAGCATTCATTGAGGCAGCCTAGTAGAAAATAGACACATATTTAACACACATTACACATGCAAACTCGAAACACAATTACAATGCAATTCTTAAATCCAGTTCTATTACTCCACCGCCAGGTTCATTCCTAAGAGAAAAATGACCTCTAACAAGTCAAACAATGCAATCATCTATTTACATATATTTTGTCCAACTGCTGTGCACTCACTGGAAAGGAAAATGGCCATTTTTTAATTGAAAAATGAAAGTCACTGTAAGTAATTGAGATGACCTTTTCCAAGACTATATTATGTGTGTGTACACGAATGGAATTACAGGAAAGCCATGAGAATTGTTATAAAACTAAGAGCTAGACTATAAAGCCCTCTACTTCTGAAACTATATAGAATCAAGTTCCTTGAAAGGGTATTCAGGATTGGACTGCTAAAAGCAATGGCTAAATTATGAAAACAGAAACTTTAACTGTCCTCATGAAGTTTTAGGAAAGTAAAGAATAGTTAAGTCGCCAGAGAGTGGTGGCACAAGCCTTTAATCTAGTACTTGGGAGGCAGAGGCAGGTGGATTTCTGAGTTTGAGGCCAGCCTGGTCTACAGAGTGAGTTCCAGGACAGCCAGGGCTACACAGAGAAACCCTGTCTCGAACCCCCCCTCCCCGCCCAAAAAAAAAACAAAAAAAAACAAAGACAAAAACCAAAACAACCAAAAATCAAAATACAAACAAACATACAAACAAACAAAAACCTCCTGTCTCATCCTTCTAAGTGCTGGTTATTATTAAAGGTATGTGCCACCATAACAGATTTCCTATCATTTGTGCTAAGTGGGGAATTAGTTTCAGGCTCAGAATGATTGATAAACACATACAAACAATATTAAAAGCAAAAACATTCAAGTTCTGCATAAAACACAGGAAGAAACTTGGAGATTCTAGCATCAGGAATTACTGGTCTGGTTGTCACCATGTCCTTAGAACTTTTGCTTCTGAATTCTCTTCTGTTTCAAAAATGCCAGGGACCAGCCTCACCTTGGAGAGGGGTTCTGAGAGAAGGGGTGTTTGAGAGCAGAGAAGAAAAATGACTTGACATCAAACCATGGATCCCACATGGCAGCCTATGGTCTGCTGAGATGGTTTTTCTTTGTATCTCTGTAGATAGCTAGCTCTTGGTTCTGCAGTCTGCTGCAGACAGCATTTTAGACTACTCTCTCTGTATGTGTGTGTCTGTGTGTGTGTTCTGTTCTGCTCTAGATAGCTTTTTTCTTTCTATAATAAAAAAAAAAAAAAAACCCTCTCTGGTTGAGACAGCTCTCTCTGTTAGTAAAAATTCTAAAAGGTCTCTGCATAACTCATGGGTTTTCTGACCAAAGTTAGAAAAACTGCTATTAAAAAAAAAAAAAAAAAATTGTTGGATTTTTTTTTTTAACCAAGTCAGAATTCCTTTTAGAAAAATTCTAAAAGTAACTTCTTGGGTTTTCTGATCAAAACCAGAAAGTCAGAAAAAAAAAATCTAAAAGAGCTGTCTTCATTCTGGATAGTTGCTGGAAAACATTCTAAAAGAGCTGTTCAGCTCTCTAAGTAATTCTTGGGATTTCTGAACTCAGAAATCCGGTTAGAAAATAAACATTCTTGAAGAGCTGTGTTTGCGCTCCAGAGATCTCCAGATAGTTCAGATCCTACTAGAGAAAAAATTCTACAAAAGAACTGCTATCACTTTCTGCTAACTAATCTCAAGTTGACCAAGAGCTCATTTTTTTATTTACATATCAATTCAGTTGTATACTCCAGGTTCCCTTTTGATTATCCTACGAATCAGCATCCTGTGACCTTAGCCCCTTGATTCTTTGGAGAGAGAAAGCACATTTTATTCTTTTTTAAACATTGCGGGAAAGAATTCGGAGATCTGCCTGCCTCTGTTAAGCACAGACAATTAGCTAGCTGGGTGGGACTCCACTCTGGAATTACCATTCCAACAATGTCTGGACCTAAATTTGCTCTATCCTAGGCTGACCTTGGACTCAGGAATCTGCCTGCATTTATATCTGCCTGTTTCTGTATCTTTCTGACATGCTGGCTCATAGTATGGCTGCCTCTGTTCTTTTTAGGTCTGTGGAACTCCTTATACAATTCATGTAGCATCCTTATATTTTTTCATAATTGAGAAATTACATATTTTTGAACTCATGGTTTTTGAGTTCTTTCCCACAGCCTTAAGGGCTATACTGAAGATCCTAGTGTTTACCATTTTGCTGAGACATAGATAGACACATCCTAGACTCCTGAACAGTGCTGTCTCTATTTTAATGTAGTCATTAGCATTAACAGGGAGGACACTCCTCAGAGGAACATGAAATACATACATTATTATGCAGACAAGCCTTACACCCATAGTAGCCATCAATACTCATGGAGGCCCTTCCCCCACTGATAGCCCAGTCCCAGGGACAGCCATATCATTCCACCCCTACTAAAGCCATGCCAGACTCTGCATAGAAATGAACTCAAGGACTTATGAATGATTGATTATCCCAGAGTAGACTATTCAGTGAAGGGAGAATATTCATTTACATCAGCTTTGTTTGTATAAATGACTATGTAACTGTATATATAAGTATATACAGTATATATATGTATATATGTGTGTGTGTATATATATATATATATATGTATGTATATAAGTCTCTAAGCCACTTATATACACTTCAAGCCAAGTATAGACTACAGTAGCAGATTTCAAGGTAGGTTCCTATAGCAACCAATTAGTAGGTACAAAGTTTTTTAAGCTAGCCAGAACACTTTTAAGATGATGAAATACAGAACAGATACAGATCTTTTATAAGTAATGTCTATAGAAGTATAGACTAGGCCATATTTTCAGGATCCCAGATTAAAAGTCTAACTTTCTTTTAAATTTTTCACTTAGAAATTAATGGATCAGAACCTTGTTTTTCTACCACCCCAATGTCAACTCCCTCTTATCCAGTCTTACAGTTTCTTTATTAGAATCTGGTTTTAACCATACATACCCTCTGAAATATTCTATTAAAGTTTCCAGCAAAGTGTCAGTGGTAAATAATACCCCATTTAATACACACACACACACACACACACACACACACACACAGACACTGGAATGCACACATACGCCCACACTCACACTCATGTCTGGCAGGTTCCCATGTACTTGATTCAAAGAAAAATAGCTACTTGTGCTTTGAGATCATCTGGCCCAATGTTTTTATAACTTAAATATCAAACTTACCATCTGCCCAATATCTGCCCAATTATAAATCCTTCCATAAGCTACCACATTGATGCTTTTCACCTTAGTGTCCTATACCACATTGCCCAAATTGCCTTCTCTACATAGGAACTCACATAATCGGATGGTTCCCACTACCCATCTATTCTCTGCCCAGACATTTTTCCTTCTTTCTTTCACCCAGTTGTGACTTCACTGAAGTTTATAATGGCTCTTGGCAAAGGCTCAAATGCTGTCACAATACCAAATAAAATAGTCAATGAGTCCTAATTGTCTCATGTGAAGTCTCCTCAAATTGCTAAATTAACAGCTTTGACAAGAACTTACATCATTTACATAAAAACGTAGAAGCCAACAGCTATGACAGGTCATGTTATTCTCTGCTCTGTCTACAACTGACATCCTCTGACAACCAAAGTGGTACATGACATCTAGAAAGACACCTCTTTCTACAAAAAAAAAAAAAAAAAAATGGCCAAGTTGTGGCTGTTTAAGTGGATTAGTTCATTTCAGAAAAGTGTATTGACTTCCTTGCATATTTTAGGCTGTGTTCTAGAAGCTGGGCATATATCTATAAGTAAAACAGACTGGATTACTCCACACTGTACAGTTTATACCCTAGTAGAAGAAAAAGGCAAGGAAAGGGTAGAGGGACAAGATAGAGGCAGGGGGTACAGCAGATTGCAGGGTTTTTTTTGGGGGGGGGGGGGGGGGGGCACCATAATCTCACTGGGGAATCGGCATTTGATCAAGTTTAAAATGAGGTAAGGGAGTGATCCGTGGCTTTGGAAAATGCAGTTACAACACAATGTCTTTCTTGTGTCACAGGCCAGGGTGGCCACGGCACAGAGGACCAGTGGGATGAGATAAGTGAGATTTGACATATAAAAGGAATCAGATTGTGTGGCCCAAGGACCAATTTAAGGTGTGGCTTTTTCTCCATAATGGAGTAGAACAAAAACATGACCTACATTAGTATTTTAAATGCACTCAGTGACTGCTAGACAGAATTTGGGCTGAAAGAGTTCAGGGTAAAAGCCTGAATATTACTTAGGAAACAACTGCAAAACACAAGGATCTGGATCAGGATTATGGAGCAGTACTGAAAACGGACATATTTTTAAACAGATTTTGAAAGTCAAACAAGTATTTGCAGACAAATTGAAGGGGGAACGGGAGAGTCAGAGATCCAGGATGATGAGTTTTGGGGGCCTAAATAATAAGAAAGAAAAGTTACAGAGAACGGAGGAAAGCAGAGAGGAAAGGAAAAGCAGGTTTGGCTTTAAAGCGTGTTAAAGTTGAGGTATCTCTTAGGAAAACATCAAGAAGATAAATATGGGATTCTGGGGTTTGGGAGATAACTGAGCTTGAAGATATAAATTTCGTTTAGTGTTCTGCAGAGAAACTGTCTAAAACAGTGATGTTAGATGTGATAGAAGGGACTCTGTACAGATCAACAGCACAAGCAGGAGGTCTAAGGTTCTCCAGAGTTAAGCTGTTGGGAGGAGGCAGAACAGCTAAGTAAGGCTCATGTTGTCAGGAAGAGTACTGGAAAGCAACAAAGAAGCAAGTGGGCAGCTAGCAAGGCAGGTGCAAAACCCAGCAAGTGAGGCACCCCAGGAGCCCCTCATGAATGCACTTCAAGGAAGAGGACACGTCAAAGGCCCCTGACAAATCCAGTAAGACAGAGTCTGAGCCTCGACCCTGGCTTAGGCCACACAGGAGTAATCCACAGAGTTTTAGGGATGGAAGAATGGCAAAGGCCTGATTAAGCTAGGAGGACTGGAGAATAGAATCGTAGAGAGGAGGACTGAGGGATCGTAGAGAACAGGACTGGCTACATAAGGCAGAGCAAATTCACAAAGTGTATAAAATACAGAGTTGGGGAACATGAGAAGAAATGGAGATGGGCAACGTTTTGCTTGTTTTGGGATGACTCATGTCTGTCTACGGCTGGCAAAGATTCAGTAATGGAAAGCGGTCACAGAGCAGCTGTAGCATTATTTTTTTAAAAGAGCAAGCAGGAAGGTTCAAGGTCACACACAGTTTAATATGAGGATGGAGGGCAGAGGCTACAGGTATAAACGGGAGTCAGTATGAAGTCATGCATTGCTGTTTATCTACTGATTGATTACTTTCTCTGAGTAAACTAGGAAATAAGATCATGCACTAAGGGAAACGCAGGCCCCAGGGATGTGGAGCCTCAAAAATTATGTGCAGTATGTGATAATGTTACTCCACCTCATTGTTCTCAGGTAGAAGCCAATATCCTCGTACAAACGGTGTCACCCACTCCATCCTATCATCTGAAATCTACCAAAAGACATCTATAAAAAGACACGGTATTGAAATCTCACTGGCTAGCACACAAGGCACTCTCCTCCTTATCCCAACTAAATCTCATTACTTAATAGTCCTAATGTCACTGAAAGAAAATGCTGATTTAACTAGATAAGTCACTTATCTAGTGACTTGTGCTTACCCACATTTAACTCTCCCCATTTTTTTTTTGATCATGTAGATTATGAAAACCTGGCCAGCCTCTGACAGAGCTTTTATAGCTTATAATAAGGACAAGTGTCCCACCATTAGAATACTTTAATTTAGCAGTAACAGCCCACTGCTTATTGTTTTAATTGAAGAACCAAAATATTTATAAGTAAAATTCACATCTAATTTTTAGTATCTTTTAACGTTAAACCACTATATGATATATATTTCAAAAGGAACCTATAGAAAATAAAAGGGCAAAAAGGGCAAATATCAGTTTTTTTTCTTTCCTTTTTTTTCTTTTTTTATTAGATATTTTCTTTATTTACAAGTAAATTTCTCCTTTCCCAGTTTCCCCTCCAAAAAATAAACAAACAAAAACAACAAGAACAAACCCCTGTTGCCTCCCCCCTCCCAATGTCTGCCACCCCACCCTCTCTCACTTATTGGCCCTGGCATTCACCTACACTGGGGCACAGAACCTTCACAAGGCCGAGGTCCTTTCCTCCTATTGATGATCAAATTTGCAATCCTCTACTATACACATGCTACCAAAACATTCAGTCCCACCATGTTTAGTCCTTGTTTGGTGGTTGGGTCCCTGGGAGCTCTGAGGGTACTAGTTAGTTCATATTGTTGTTCGTCCTAAGGGGCTGCAAACCCTTCAGCTCCATAGAACCTTTCTCTAACTCCTTCACTGGGGACTGTGTACTCAGTTGAATGAATGGCTGTGAGCCCCAGATGTCCCTCAACAGAGGAATGGATACAGAAAGTGTGGTACATCTACACAATGGAGTACTACTCAGCTATTAAAAACAATGAATTTATGAAATTCTTAGGGAAATGGATGGATCTGGAGAGTATCATCCTGAGTGAGGTAACCCAATCACAAAAGAACACACATGGTATGCATTCTCTGATAAGTGGTTATTAGCCCAGAAGTCTGGAATACAGGAAGAACAACCCACAAACCACAAGAAACTTAAGAAGAAGGAAGACTAAAAGATGGACATTTCATTCCTTCTTAAAAGAGGGAACCAAATACCTAGGGAAGGAGTGGCAGAGATTAACTATGGAGCAGAGACTGAAGGAAGGACAAGCCAGCCTAAATATAGCTGTCTCCCGAGAGGCTCTGACAATACCGGACTAATACAGATGTAGAGGCAAATATCAGTTTTAATGGAAGTCTGAACACTTTGTCCCAATACTAAAATACTCAGGGCTCCAATATTAACTATTATGGACAGATATAATTGTCTTCATACTGATGATTTTTCTCAGATAACTTCTAACCCTGTGCTGGGTGACTATACAGAATGTAAAAGGTGGGCAGTATGGCTGCATGCATACTCTATAAAGAGCACCTAGAACACCACGCTCTGGGGGTTATTTCAACAAATTCTTGTGCCTTGTACTCCTAAACACACACACACACACACACACACACACACACACACACACACACAGAGTATAATAATCAGTCAAGGCAGTAAAGGTTGTCCTAGAGCTTCAGTCAGTACATCTGCTCTTAACTATCAGAAATTGTAGAAAGATTTGAACATGAAAATTTTGTCCACTTAGTATTATAAAGCCAAGGCTTGCTGGATCGTCCTTCAAACCTTTATGAACACTGGACTACATACTTCTTAACGACTCATACCATATGCCCTTGCAAATCAATTCTGTTGTGCCTAGGAGGAGGAATCCAAAAATATAAAGGCCAATATGCTTAAAATGCATGAGACCATTATATATCTTCACACAGCTGTCAGTGAAAAGTGAAATATGTTGTTGTGGCTGAGAGAGCCTCAGAAAGCCTCCAACGAAATCCTTAAAGCTATAATACATGTCTCACTTGCTCTACTGGTATTTTATCCGATTCTCCATAGCCCAAAACAATATACATTATGACATCAAAGAAAAATTGAAAACAGTTATGAAATTAAAGGTTCTACCAGGTTTTAAAAAAATGTTTACGGCCCAATGAACATCAAAAGTATAATGTAGGTGGTAGCAGAAGGGCAGGCCAAGGGATGACAGAGATGGGGAAATATTTATTTATGGAAAAGCAATGACCTGAAACTATCAAATGACTTCAGAATAGCAGAAAGTCACCTAGCCATCAATGCTGTGCGACCTTAGCTTGAATATGTTTTAAAGAGTTGGTTCTCATTTTTTTAGCCTGATGAGGTATTTGCGAATTAAAGTGAAATGTTGACATAGTTCCTTCCTTATATACACATACATAGTCTGTGAACCTCTCTTTCATATATATGCCACTGTGTGTGTGTGTGTGTGTGTGTGTGTGTGTGTGTGTACACAGTGTGTAAACTTTTCTGGCTTTCACATTTCCCTATTTGCCTACCTGGGCATCTGAATACTCTTGAGGCTTTCAGCTAGTCACACTTAACAGAGGTTTTCTTAGCCACTACTATGTTCTCTTTACACTAATTTATTATGTATCTGTGACTTTATTCCTCCCCTATCTATATAATTTCCCTGGGGACAGTGACTCTGTTTAGCTAATATCCCCAAGGGCTTTCTACAATGTCTGCGGATGTTTGTAGCATTCTCGGAATTAAATAGTCCCTTTGTCCTTTCCCTCCTAAAACCAGGACTGGATTGAAAATATAGGACTTCTGTCTCCACCACCGTGCCCTTTTTATAATTACCATAACCAAAATTTCTTGCCAAGCCAAAAAAAAAAAAAAAAAAAGACAAAAGCAATCTTTAATTTTCTAATTATATGCAGTACAAAACACAATTCTCATTAATATCAAATGCTATATGGAAGCTAAGAGCTATGCCCACTGCTTCACGTTTCCCATAAAGTAGAGAATTAATATCCAAGGGCCCTTTTCCAATCAGAATGGCTCATGGTTAGCAACCAATCCTAAAGAACCCCATCCCACTGTGCATTTACCTTCTGACAGTCCATCCTGCATTCAAACAACGGCCTTAAAAAGGACTCAGGTATTCTATTTTTGAAGGAAAATTATACATAAAGACCATTTTAAAATTTGGGTTATCTGTTATGCAGGTGCTTACCCAAGACAACTGATTCCAAGACACCGTCATTTTTAAATAATCAACTGTGCATAGCACTCAGGACAAAATACAATGTCACTTATGCTTGAGCATGTAGTATCATAAGCAGTCTCACTGCTTCTTCTGTACCATCTTGTTTTATGAGCTTCTGCGTACAGAATGGGCAAGGCGTTTGCAATAAACCTAAGACATTTACAAGATATTCGCTTGTCCTGCTGTGGAATCTAAGGTTATCACCTCTTTCTATAAGCTTCTACTGCCCAGACAAATTCAAAAATTAATTTCCAGAAGGCTATTATCTTTGCTATAACTACACGCAATTGCCCAATATGTACTTGACTTTCTCATGTTGACCCTTATAATCCTGTTACTGTGTTATTTGAACATTTGAACCTTTTCTTTCTTTGTCTGAAATAGAGATGAAAATCTCCGTTGCCACAATTTTAAGTATGATTGAGTAGGGTTCACCTTCCCATTTTCAAGTGGCTTAATAATATGAAATCTTCAAAACAACATATATTTTCCGAGACAGCACATGATTTATTGCGCTGATTACCATTTATCTTGCCTATCCATGGGTGAACTGGGAAGATGAACTTTTCAGAGCAGAATAAGACTTTTTTCCTAGACAAATGTTTTGACTCTCATTTAGTTGCATATTGTTGCCACAGAGAATGTCCTATTCCCTTTCATAGTCTCAGTAATATATGTTTTTATATTATAGGTCGCTTGTCTATCAATCTAAATCCTCCAAACCCCTAATTTCAAAAATGATTCCCAGGATCCAAAATGTCCTTAGGACCATGAATAAAAATGTGTTCTATACCCCTGAGGACTTCTGTGGCGTCTAAACACTCTGTGCCTCACCTGATGATGTAAAGGATCATACATGCCTCATACACAAGAGGCATTCTAACACACTCTAACAAAATTGGGTCTACCGAGAAAGTTGTGCTTCAGGAAAAGGAGGGGCAGTCACAAGGCTGTTTACTTTGCTAACTACTGAGCTAGGAGTTTTCAGGCTCTTTAACTTAACCTTGATCAAATAAAGTAAGATGTTGAGTACAAGCATCTCCAGAGGAGGATGTTGCAAAACTAAAGATGACCAGATGTTCTTTACAGCATCTGGGACAGTGTTGGATCAAAGCTACAACAGCCAGACACTGATGACTCTCATCTGAAGAAAAAAATAGAACTACTTCGTTACCCTTCATTTCCTGAGTCCAATGAATGGGTGCTAGTAATGACCTTGCATCTCCAGGAAAGTCATTATCAGCATCCACTTAAAAGGCAAGAAGTAGATGATGCATGCTCTATAAAACATATAGGAAACCCATTTGGATATTTAATTAACTCATTCTTTCAAATAAAAGGCAAGAAAGACATCTATATGATTTTTTTTTTTTTTTACTAATTTGAACAAGGGGAAACTTTTAATGTGGGTCATCTGTACTTTGACATAGCAGATGTCTCCAAATGACATGTACAACTAAAGGTTCATGTAGTCATAGTAAGAGACTCCAGTTAGACTCTTATAAAAAATACTCAGCCGTTTTACATTATCCAAAGTTTGCCTTTCTCTATCCATTCAATTTATATTTAAGTGCCTCGTTTGTTTCCCTATGCTGTAAAGGATCCTATAGATGATTAAATGTAGGTAACATATTACATACATGTATGAAATCTTACGGAATCATCAGAATAATCAGTGCATGTTTCAAACTGATAAATGCTTATAAATAGACTGTTTCATTTTTGTGGGAGGAGATTAAAAGCATGTGCCAATTACACGCTGATTTCCCTAAAATATCATAACCACCCAACAATTACAATTGGTAGACTGACTCCTCAAAGCTCATTAGCCAGACGTGTTCATTTGCATTCTGATATTGTTTCTTATCATAGGGTTCCATGGACTCCAACAGAGCTTGATGCAGTGTGCTTACACAGTTGCTTGGTTTTAAGCTGACAAGACAGTGGGCCACAACTTAGAGAAGTAATACAGTGTGCGGATGACTGGCAGATGCCAAGATCTACAGAGAGCATTCTTCCAAATCAGAACCAGTTGTCACAGAAGTGGGAGAAATAGCGGCTTTTCTATGGACTCTAAACTAGAACAAAGAGAAATGCCATATGATAAACAGACTAAATAGTTCACTCTGGCAGTAGCTCCTGAGGTAAGATATTTTATGTTGGTTTTTGGAATAATGATTATCTGAAGTTTGAATCTTTTATTTTAAGTGGCCACTTAATATTTCTTTAGCTCTCCTTTGTTATTTTTCATAGTTATTACACTGTAAAGAATACAGTATGCAATTATTTTTAAATGCTGCTTTGAGAAAACTAATCATTTCAAGCCAGTAGTAGAAACATTAAATAGCTTTAGCTCTTTGGCAAATATACCTAAGAAACCAGGGATCATCTGTTACAATAATGATCTTGCCAGAAGTTTGTGACAATGGTTCATATTTTAATGAAATTTAATATAGATCCAACATCGCTTTCAAAGGCAAAAGACTGTTGATATTTATAAAGGTTATTATTATGCTTTTTAGATCAAAGGCCCAGAAAATGAAGCCACAGCAGAGTATCTAGAATTCCACTGAAAGCCACATTATTAATTCCATATTGATTTTCAATCCAATGTCAATGGCAGCAGATCCTTCCTTCTAATCACACAGCTCTATTCCAATAATTAGTTCCTCTTTCTATTAAGGCATTATCCATAATAGCTTTAAATGCAGGGCTATTTATTTGCGGAATATAGCTTAGTGAGTATAGTGTTGCCAAGTGAATCTAATCATTGCTCAAGCATTAATAAAGCACTTATATGAGGCTATCTAGATGCACTCTTTGGTGCCATCTGAACACAGAAATGAAGAGAATTATCAGAGCAGATAATTGACTGAGGTGAACAAAATTTAAATGGTGGAGGACACTGCCAACACCCAAGGTCATACTTCCTCAGTTAATAAGGACCACTATCACGTATAGGGCCTTGTAGAAGATGTTCCAGTAACCACTCCATTACTGAGTCTTTTATTACTGAGAGTAGCTATAAGATACATAAAAGTCTGAAGGGAGATCAAACCTTGGCCCAACACCTTGCTACAAGTGACAGTGCTCAATTGATTTAAACTCACCTTGAGCCCTACGCTCCTTTTCCGGTAGCATCAGATTTATCTTTATTGTACAATTATTCTTCCTCATGACGACCTGTACTTCACGTTTTGTCACAGATGATTAAAATAAATTTAAAATGAATGGCCAATGCTATTTTCTCTAAATTCCAATGAGGTGACTATTGAAAGCAAAATCTTGGTTTCTTGCAACAGGAATCTTATTTTTATAAATAGTAACTTTTCATGAATAAATTGTTATAGATAAAACAGGCTTTACTCTACCAGTAACTAGCTAGGAGTTTACCACACAACATTATTGTTGGATGACATAAATCATGGCGTCAATGAGGATGCTCATACCTTAGGCATTGCTCTGTGCAAGAGCATTTATTTCTAAAATAGTGGCTGGCTTACTTCACCTCATCTCTACCACCAGCAGCTGAGCCTAACTAAGCTCCTCACCTGGGTCACTGCAATACCTACTTGAGAGTTCTTCCTGTGTTCTCTTCTTTGATATACAGGGTTCTAGCCAAACTGTAAATAAATCTTACCACCATTCAAGATTTCTCACGATGCCCAAGAAAAAGGCCAGAAGGCAAAGGGAGCTTGCTACTAAGGCTGAAGATGTGAGTTTGGTTTGGTCCCTGGAGCCCACACAAGGTAGAAGAAAAAGGCTGTCCCGACTTCCACCTGCACTGTGACACACACACAACTACATTCAGCCACACAAACAATACACACAAAAAGAAAATCTGATTCCGGAAACCGAAGTCCCAATTGTGGTATGCAGAGTTCCTTATAATCTACCCATCAGCTTTAATATCAAACCATCTTCGGATCTCATTCTTTTACATACACACTGGTTTTCTTTCAGGCCCCTGAACAGCATTCCTCTGCATATATGAGCCACTTTCATCTCAGGAACTCTGAATTTCGTATGCCAACCTTTCCATATAAGCTCTATTACCTCCATAGGGAGACTTCTCGGTCTCTCTGTATGTCCTAAGAGAGAACCACACGCATCCTCTGAAAACTTATCACTTTGTACTTCATTGTGTTACCCTTTATTGAATGGCCACGCATTTTTTCACAGCTACAACATAAAGACAAATATATTTTCACCCTCTTGTACTTTCAGAGTATACAAAATTTTGCTGAATGAGTGATCTTAGTCAAAACTAATACTTTAGAGAAACCATCAACATAGATCTCTATAGTACTCTGAAATAATTTTGGGAAACATGATATTATTTTTAAAAAAGTACAGAGCATTTGTTGACATACCAAGTCAACATAAATAGAAGCATAAGTGTTAAAAGATCCAAACCTTTTTTTATTTTTTTCCTCCCTCAGCTTGAAAATACATCTTCCTTGTTTCTTTCAAGTTGGGAGCATATGCTAATTTCATAGAAGGCAACTTCTTTCCTAGGCCAAAGGCTATGAGGGAGCTTTGCAGGAGAAACTGAAGAACAGCACACTATTGTATATATCCATGAAATACAATTAACCACACATCTAAAGGGATTTAAAAGCCTGGTCTTTTAATCAGAATATTTTTAGTATAGTTCTAAGTTCCTAGCAAATGACTATCTATCTAGCCATCAGCAGTGTATGGTCCAGTGGCAAGCTGTGCTACGATTTGCTTTCAAACGAAATAAATTCACTTAAGGAAGCCAGAACTAGCTTTAACTGCCCCTTAATTAGAAGGCAATATTCAGCTGAGTGAGATTTTAGTGCTAAATTTTCCGTGTGCAACGTTAGAATTATATATTACTGATCAACTTCAGAGTTTTGGGCAAGCAAAGGGCTAGAATTCTGTTACAAGTTCAGTCTTACAACAGGAAAAGAAAAACATACCAGACCTTGCACAAAATCTGAGGATATCATCAGTGAATGGAGACGGTAAACATCAGAAAGCGTCTTTTACTGACTGCCTGTTAACAGGGTTGTCCCAAAACACCTTCTGTGGATCTAGCACTGGCATTATTAGCTAGCGTCTAGAGCTAGGACCCACTTCTTAGGTTACGTAAATGTCGGGAAACACAGGCTCTAGGCCACGGGGACCAGAGTAGATTGGGCATCCCAGAATCTGGGTGGTGTTTTTTACTCCACTTCCTGCTGCAGCCTCCCACGCAGGGCACTTACCGAGGTAGCAACATCAGCCGGGGAGGCTGCAAGGGACATGGCAGGGCCCAAGAGGCTCTGCAGAGCGGTTCCCTGCACGCCAGTCACCGCTTGTCCCGGTAGCACTCGTGCCCGAATTTTCTCTCCATTCAGTGTACACCCTGGCCCTTCCACCATCTCTGAAGCCGGTCCGGAACCCCTGCTAGTTGCAACAAACAGCAACTTCACTTTCCTGCAGACACAGACTGGGCGGGAAGGAAGTTCAAATCTCCCGCGCGGCCCGCCCCGCCAAAGCCACGCCCAGCCTAGGCCTCGCCTACCAGCAAACCCCGCCCATTTGCGTCCAGGCCCCGCCCAGATGGCGCCGACTCCGCCCCGGGAGTCCAGAAACCCACAGAACTCAGGGCTCTGCAGGTCTCACACTTGTCTGTCATAGGTCTTCCTGTGGAGCCGGTACACAGCGAAAGGAGTCACAGAACCCGACTCGGTGTAAGAACTCAGGAAACTTGGAGTTGAAGACTAGAAACTACGTTCGAGCTACTCAGCCCACACTTTGTTGAGCTGAAATAGATCACATAAAAACAATGTCAAGTTTGTGCTTTCATAAAAGCCCAGCACTGTACTGAAGTGAAAGTGGAAAAATAGATGTGGAGATTTGTCTAGTGGCTTTCCATTGTGTGTGTGTGGTGGGGGGCGGGGGGGAGGTGATGAATGGTTACAGTTGTCTACATCAGACTCAGGACTGCCTGGACTCTACATTCTGTTAACTCAAATTCATTTCTGATCTCTGTCCTTTGATGGATTAAAGTCTGAAGTAGCCCTTTCCCTTTCACCTTTGTATTGTTTACTGCTATCTAACAAATGACATCATTTGTTATTTAAAAGTTTCTGGGAGTCAGAAGTTGGCAAAGTCCAGCTGGGTGGTTCTGCCTCCACAGTTCTCTAAAGGTTACAAAGTAGGTTTGGTTGTAGCTAGGGGATCCTCTTCCAAGAGGGTTCATTTACATGGGCTGGTAGTAGGAGGCCTTAAAGTTCTTGCCATAGACCTGCTTAGCTGTTTCCACGATGTGGTAGCTGATCACACCAAAGGAAGAACAAAGTTACAATACGACTTATTACCTAGCAGCTATTCTAACCTGTGAGTTACCATCTCTTTGGGGAGTCAAATGATGCTTGCACAAGAGCCATGTAAGACCATTGGAAAACACAAATATTTATGTTACAATTCATAACAGTAATTACTGTTAAGTAGTAACAGCTTCTGTGTGAAGAATAATTCATTCTTAAAATCTACTCTCAAACACTTAAATGACTTGGATCTTGTGATGGTTTCAATGAAAATGTCCCCCATAGTCCTGGATGGAGTAGCATTACTAGGAGATAGAGCCTTGATGGAGTAGGTGTGCTCTTCCTGGAGAAAGTGTGTCACTGTGGAGTAGGGACTTTGAGTTCTCAAATGCTCAACCTGTGCCCAGTGTGAAACACATCCAGTCTCCTACTGGCTGCCTTCAGATCAAGATGTAGAACTCTCTGCTTCTCCAACACCATGTCTGCCTGCACACTGCCATGCTTCTCGCCATGATGATAAAGGACTGAACCTCTGAAAGTGTAAGCCAGGCCCAGTTAAATGCTTTCCCTTGTAAGAGTTGCCTCGGGCATGGTGCTTCTCCACATCAACTGAATCAGCATGATGTCTCGGAGGGTAAAGGCACTTGCTACCAAGCCTACTGACCTTAGTTCTATGCCTCAAACCTACCTAGTGGAAGGGGAGAATCAACTCCTACAAGGTGTCCTCTAATCTGCACATGTGACTGGGCACTATGGCATGAACTAGTCCTCAGACACACACACACACACACACACACACACACACACAGTAAACTTAGAAGACATTAGAATCCTAATTATTATCATTGAGCCTGATATCTTTACTAACTTTTTCTTTCCACCTTTGCGTAGATGTCAAATCCATAATCCCATCTTTTGTGTTATGATACACAAGGAAGCTCTCACTAGATGTAGTCATCTGATCTACACCTCCAGAACTATCAGCTAAGTTTAAAATCCTTTATAAATAGCTAGTCCTACATATTTTGCATTTTGCCCACCAAAAAAAAAAAAAAAATGGATGAAGATGCTACACTGTAAACACTGCATATTATTCCTAATTCTGGGAAAACTCTGTAAATTTCAGGAATTTAGTTCTACTTTCTTTTCCCAGAATAGACTTTGTACTTTCTGTGTCTTCTTTTTTGTAGCAACTCCAAAGAGTTATCTATCTATATGTCTACCTACCATCTGTCTATCTATCTATCATCTATCATCTATCTATCTATCTATCTATCTATCTATCTATCTATCTAGTCAGAGGAATAGAACCAATAGTGTACCTATATCAAAAGGGAATTGATTAAATTGGCTTACGCAATTCAGAATAGGTAATCCAACAATGGCTGTCTTCACATTGGAGAGACCAAGAACCCTTTAGCTTTTCAGACCATATGAGGCCAGATATTTCAGCAGTTCTAATCTGATACCGAAGACCTGGAGGAATCCCAGCAAGTCACTGGTTTTGAAACTGTATTGGAAACCCAAAGAAGCTGGGTTCTGATATCAATGAAGATGATGTTACAGCAGCAGCAGCCGTGGCAGTGACAGCATTAGAGTAGATGAACTGGCTAACAAGACCTGAAGGCAAGCTGTCAACAAGCAAAAGCTCGTTGCTTGGACTTTCCTATATCTGGGCCACTGGCAGGTATCGTGTACATTTATGGTCAGTCTTCCCAGTTCCAAAAGCCTAATCAAAAGGAAAAAAAAAATCACACACAGGTTTATCTAATGGGTCATTTTAAATCTTGTCAAATTGACAATCAATATTAACCACTTATTTTTCTGAAATGGGGTTTTGCTATGTCACCCAGGTTGGCCCCAATCTGTTAATCACCCTGCCTTAAGGCCTCCTAAGTGTTACATTCATGCACCATAAATGCCTGGAAATATTCTAATGGTTTGCCCCTTGACTTTTTAAAAACCTTCCTTTCCATTCAAGTTCAGTGAAACTACCTTGAATTTTAAAGAATAGTTAAAGGATTTCCTCTTGAAATCTTTCCAGATATAGTTAGAAAGAGTCTCCTGTGTTATGTAAATGGTCCTTCAGAGAACTCACCAAAACATCTTTATATTTATTTGTGTATACAGTGGGCTTTAAAAAGAATAGATTCTCATTCCTTGATGACAATTGAATATCCTGCTTATACTTTTGTTTGTCCTAGCCCTAGGATGCTCTTTGGCACAAAATAGACATTCAACAAATATGAAATTTTAAAACATTTGGATTTATTTCCCTAAATATCTTTCATGTTAGCTACACATATTTTCATATATTTAATACTATTTATTTGAAAGAAGATTTAATGTTTTCAGAAGCTATTTCTAAAATAAATGTTATTGAAATTAGATAATATATAAAATTATTCTTTAATATACCTGCTTTATTAGGACAGCAAACTAGTAATGTTGACTTACTCCATCTTCACAATAACTTTGTAACATAATCAGAATAGATATCATTAATGTTTTACATGTTAGGAAATTGATTTCAATGATTAATTTTGATTATTCATTTCATTGGATTAAGAATGGCCCAGGAGATTAGGAATATTCATGTCTAAATGTGTCTGTGAGGGTATTTTCTGATCATGGAACACTGATATAATCAATAGCTTAATTCATTAATACATTCAAAATTTAATAGACTATTAGGAAGTGGTGGTGTTACATAAAGTAGGGCCTGATTAGAGAGTGGTGGGCAGCAGGTCACTGAAAGTTTGTCTTCCAAGGCATATCTTGCTCTGGTCTGCCCCGGGATCCATACTGCCTCTTGGGCTATCATCTAAAATGCCTCCTCCACACACTATTGCCACCATGATGTTCTGCTCAAGCAACCATGTATTTGAACACTTTAAATTAAAGAGAATGGAAAGCTTGAGAAGTGGTTCAGTGTTTAAGAGCAACTGTTGCTCTTGAGAAAGATCCAGATTTGATTCTCAGCACCCACATAGAAGCTCACAATCTATAACCCTAATTCCCGAGATGACCCTCCCTTCTGACTGCCCTGGGCAGCAGACATTCACATCTTGTTCATGCATAAATGCAGACAAAACACTCATACACATAGAACAAAATAAATAAATCTATTTAATAACTTTAAACTATGAACCAAAACAAATCCACTATCTCCCAAGTGTTTTGTCAGTGTATGTGTCCTGCCTACACAAAATATAACTAATGCATGCAGGAACAAATACAGAAACAGAAATCGAATTTTCTGATTTTTTAAAACCAGAATTCTTTCACTTAGAGCATAGTCATTTGGTCAAAAAACAATATCTGACCTATGAGAAGAGATATCTAGTTTTACGGCCTCAAGTCACTATGCATTAGCTGCACAGTAGTGGTTTAAATTGTTCTTAGATAGCATAAGAATTTGCTAAACAGAGATACATGGAAGTCTGTTGCATTAATCTCCAACCCAGATATGTCCCAGCAATGTAAACACAACTCAATTAATGTGAATACATGCTGTGTGCCTACATTGGGCAGATCTACCACTACACTACCATCTTCCCCATCTATGAGACCCCTTATCACTTGCGATTTCTCCAGCCCAGGTGCTTCTGCTCTGCAACTTCCACCTTCTTCTCTGTAGTCCTCTCTCTCTATATTTCTCTCCTTATCTCCCACAACCTTCAGCTTCACCTTCCTCTCCTTTTCTGCCCAATCACTGGCTTTAGCCTTTATTTTATAAATTAAGGTAGGGAGAAGGTTTACAGGAAATCACCTGAGTGCTGACTCATTCCTTGTTCATAGCCCCTCACAGGAGAATGGAACTAACATCAAATATAATTAGCCCCAGGGCTATATGAAACACTTGAGAGAGAGAGAGAGAGAGAGAGAGAGAGAGAGAGAGAG
>JADRCD010207125.1:25906-39923 GCA_019843815.1 Montemys delectorum
GAGAGAGAGAGAGAGAGAGAGAGAGAGAGAGAGAGAGAGAGAGAGAGTATCATAGATAAAAGTATATATGCTATATTGAATTGCTTTCTTTTGTTTCATTAGATTTATCTGCCCCATCCCAGTTCTATGATACACCTAGGTAGAAAAATAATAATAGAAAACAGTATCATAGATAATATATGTGTGTGATATGTTCAGGTGCTTTTTGTTTCACTAGCTTTATCTGCCCCAGACCCAGATCTATGATATTTATTCATTTAGTTCATTTCATCTGGGGGAAGGTGGGGGTCTATTTATTTTATGCAAGCTATATTGAGCTTGTGGGTACGAGTGATGCTGTGACCTCAGCCTCCTGAATAGTTGGGAATTTAGGCATGCTCTACCATACCAGCTTAATCTATGCTTTTTTTTTTTTGTCTTACTGAAGCCTTAGAGTATGTCTTGATATCTTTCAAAGTGAATTTCCACTTTTAGTCTTTCTTCTTGAAATTGCTTAGCTTTCCATGACTATTTAAACTTTCAAGTTATATTTAGAATCACTTCAAGTTCCTACTGAATTCTGATGAGTCTTTAATTATAAATACATTAAATTTGTAGATAAATTTGGAAAAATTAATAGCTTTTCCACATTAATGTGTCTCCTTTTATTAAGTTTCATTTGATTAACTTCAAAAAATTATGTTTCTCTGTGAATACAGGGTGCTTTTTTTATTGGCTTAGTTCGTTCTTATTCTGTGGTTTCAACTGACATTTTGAGTAGCATATTATTTTCTATTAGAATTTTAGCAGGTTTTTAACTACAGTAGGCACTGAACTGCATGATGAAATGTGTACACATCATTGAAGAAAATAAGAAAATATTAGCACTTCCATACATACTTATCTTTTAATATGCATTTACTTTTAATTTGTGTGTATACATGTTTTACTTGCACTTATGTCTGGGCACCACATGTATTCAGTACCCACAGAGGCCAGAAGAGGCAATTGGATTCTCTCGAACTGAAGTTACAGATAGTTGTTAGCACCATGGGGGCTGTTGTAGATTGTAGTTTTGTCTACACTGCTTGTATTCCCAATGAGTCGCAGGATCACACCCACCCAGGTGCTATCTCAGATCCATGAATAGAAAACACACACACACACACACACACACACACACACACACTGACTCAATGACTGGGCACTCCTAAGTCTTCCCTTGCTACCCTAGGCCAAGTCGGGGAAGTGGCCAGAGGCCACTTACCCAGAAACTCCACAAGGCTGGTTGGCTTTTTCTCCTTCACTACTGCATCCTTCTTCTCTTTCCCAGTCTTCTGATTCTCTCACTGTGTCCTACCCCTGCAAGGTATGTCCTGCCCCATGCTCAACCATTGGCTATTGACATCTTTATTCATAAATCAAAATCCAATTGGGAGCAAGGATCTTCAGCCTCAGTAAACAAAGATTGCCCATCGAAGTATCAGACCATCCTTTACAGGCTGTTGGAATTGAACCCCGGTCCTTTGAAAGAAGTCAGTGCTCTTAACCACCAACATTCTGCTCTCTATCTTAATACTTATTTTTATTCTTTAAGAGAATTGCCATCAGAAAAAGAGCCTAGAACTACACAACTCATTGAAGGTCATATACCCTAATAGTTTAAGAAGCCCCTTTAGGACCTGTTTCTTCAAGTTACCATTATCATCCAATTGTATCGTTTAGGATTAAGCCTTTAATATGCCCTTTGGTGGAGGCATATTAGTTCAAAATAGTGTGGTAGGGCTAAATAATTATAACTGAATGTACAGTGATTGTATAAATATATGTTGAGTATAATTAGTGTATAAATTCACACAGATAGCGAGTGGTACAATCAAAACTTGAACTCAGGCAGTTTTTGCTTTTAGCCTCTATATTGTGAGGTATACAAAGTACATAGTTGTAATTTATAAATAAATAATTACAGAATTTACTATAGTTCTATGTTATGAATTGGCTATATATGTGTGTGTGTTTTATTTGTCAACTTTTAGAGAAACTATTATTTTAAGGTCAGTGTTGTAAAAAGTTCTATTCTCTTCCAATAACCATGATTTCACTAGGACTAAGTAATTAGCTATGTTTCCAATACCATGCATGGTATCCCTCCTGTGGAGTAGGTTTTACGTCCAACTAGAAAGCTGTTGATTACTGCCAAAGTATGTGCATTACTACTACAGTCATAAGGTTATCTATCATGTCATGCTGGTCATTGATGTGGTTCATAGGTGTCATAGCTAGGTAGGACTGTTGGTTTCTTAACCTCTTTATAAGTTTACATGGTTTCTTCTGGTACCATGATATTTTTAAACCTTATCTTATGTCTAGTGATTTCATTCACCCTGCTTTTGTGATATACTGTTTTGGTTATTCTCTTGGTTATTCTTTGAAGATTATTTTATTATCTATGAATGACAATACTTTAATCTTTTTCTTTCCGGTAACTGTCATTGGTAATTATTTTCCTTGTCATGTTTTATTGGCTATGACTTCAGCACTGTATTGAACAGTAGTATTGGTAAAAGATATCTTTATCTTGCTGAGCTTAAATTTTTTCAACAGGGACAATCTCATTAAAGGAAATATTTTCTGTACTATAATAAAAACAAAGTGTGATTTTGCATCTTCTAAAAACTGTGATTTCCTGAGCAATAGGATACCAGTTGCTATTCATAGTGAGTTCCTTCCACACATGCCTGAGTTTATATTAATAAGATGGTTTAGAATAGGGACTCTTTAGATAGACTCTTATGGAGCTGGCCACTAATAAGAGCAAATAATTAGAAGATGGGAGCATTTAACTCTACTCATGAACCTTAGGGAAATGGAAATAAATGAGACTGAAGATTTGGCCCACCAAAACCTTTGAGCAGATATTTGGGAGTCATCTTGGTTGACGCTAAGAAAGGCACAGCACCTGACTACTTTCTCTCTTGGATCTTGCTCTAAATCATCTCATCAGCTGTTCCTAACTTGTCTCTTTTGTAATAAGCCAAAATGAGTGAAGAGACTGTCTTGTTGAGTTCTGTGGCTTTCTAGCTAATATCAAACATTGGGTCCTGGAAGTTCCTCATGAGAGCTGTCAAAATTAGAGGTAGTCATTGACTTGCTGGAACAGTCTGGATGGCAATCTTTTAGGATGAAGCCTCTAAGCCGTGTTGACTGCACTAACTTGTAGTTATGGTAGAACTGAACTGAATTTTTGAGCATGTAGTTGGCGACCCAAGACTTAGATAATAAATGAAAAGGGAAAAAGAAAAGAAAAACAAACAAACTAGCAAAAAACAAACAACATCAACAAATCCAAATGTCCCTCTTTCTTCACCCTATCTTCCTTCGTCTTCCCTTCCTTCTTCCTCTGTTACTTCCTTCTTCTCCTTTCTTTTTCTCCCTTCATTCCTTTCTCCCTCCCTCCCTCTCTCCCTTCTTCTTTCCTCTACTCTCTTTCTTCTCTTTTTCTTCCTTTTCCCTCCTTCTTCCTCCCTTTCTTCTTTTTTCTTCATTTTTCCCTCCTTCTTTCTTTCTCTCTCTCTCTTTCTCTCTTTCTCTCTTTCTCTCTTTCTTTCTTTCTTTCTTTCTTTCTTTCTTTCTTTCTTTCTTTCTTTCAGTTCTTCCTTTTTTCCTTCCTTTCTTTATCTTTTGAAGAACTTCTACATGATTAAAATTTTATACTTCTTAAAGTTTCACTTGTCAACCTTTCAATGATTCTATTCCAGGTCTAGGTTAGGTATTAAATTTGTAAAAGTCATTTTCAAGAGAAAGCTGACTTTATTTAATGATTCTGTATAATCCACCAGAAGATGAGTTTTAATTGAGTTTTAAAGTTTCACCAACTGAACTTATCCATAGTACTTGTCAAATTTGGAAAGGGTTGGGACCTGATACTTTTGTGCAAATGTCTCCTTTGCAGTTCTCATAACTCTTGCCAACAATTTTCCAAACCATTCTTTCCACAATCCTACCAGATTTCTAAGGCAAACAATTAGAATAACTGTGTCACTCTAAGCTATGTTAGTGGAGTTGAAAGTTATAAGACAAAAAGGGTCAAGTTTTAGAAGGCAGGAATGGCTATAGAAATTAGATTTCTGATGGGGACTGCATTTGTTCCAGTCACAAGATACAAGAGTAATTGCTCTTTGAAACCTGAATTCCACGGGAGATGAAGGAACAACTCTTATCTGCCCTGATTGAGTTAGACTATGAAGGGGAGAGGCGAATGAGGGGCTCCTCTCTGAGTAAAAGCTGAAGGCCTGAGATCTGAATAGCTTGGCTCTGGTATTTCAGGCAGAAATTTATTTAAGTCACTTAAACCAAGGACTAGAGTATATGAGGTTTGAGAATTTTTTTTTTCAGACAGGCCCGTCACCATTTTGAAGGCTTGCAATGTCCAGTAATGAATAGCTAAAAAACTATGAAGGTACAAGCAAACTTTGTGCCTGCTTTTAGAGGCAAGAGGTCATTTGGAGACTCAGAAGCAAAGGGTAGGATAGGATATGATGCCTCACAGAAATTAAAGTTAAGCTGAAGTCCTGGATACTATAAAGGAGAGAGAGAGAGAGAGAGAGAGAGAGAGAGAGAGAGAGAGAGAGAGAGAGAGAGAGAGGCAAGCAAAGCAAGCACAGGACTAAGACTGGATCTGAAGTTTTTAAAAACAGAAGGCCTGATCTGTGTCATTATGCCACATTATCAGGTCTGAGGACATTTCAAGCTCAGCTTGATCATATTGATGCATTATTTGGAGCAAGATAACAATGAAATTGATAGCTGTGAAATGACAGCAACAGATGGCTCTTGCTAGCATGAAGCACTCAAAGAGGTACAAAGTTTAGGCAGAAATGCTCCATCCTGAGCTTGACAGACCATATAGAAGCAGCTTATATCATTAACTAAAGGTCATGTTCAAATGTAGTGAGCTTGTTTAATAGCTGGGCATTTGATAGCTTTCTCAATCACGTGTATAAACCTGAGAGATAACTTGTCAGCTATACATATAGCCTTGTCTACTTAAATGGTGGCTGCCATAGAAATCTTCAGAGGCAATTTCATCCAAGCTCTTGTTTATAATGTCTTAAAGTGAACTCAATTGCTATAATGTAGTAAAATGGGCTGATAATCTTACTAGAACAGAGTAGTCAGTTTCAGCAGTCAAATAAAAGATCACTTACTACTCATATATTAGACCTGCAATTTCAATCAACAGCCAAAGTCAACAGAACAAGTCAGTCACATGTGATTTGTAGATCGCTTTTCTTTCTTTCTTTTTTCTTTTTCTTTCTTTATTTTTTCTGAGACAGGGTTTCTCTGTATAGCCCTGGCTGTCCTGGAACTCACTCTGTAGACCAGGCTGGCTTTGAACTCAGAAATCAGCCTGCCTCTGCCTCCCAAGTGCTGGGATTAAAGGCGTGCTCCACCACTGCTCAGCTTGATCTGTAGATCTCTTGACATCCATTACAAAGGAAGAAGTGTACTTTGAAATGTTTCATCTTAGGTAGGCTGGGCTGAGTTCACAGGCTCTTGTCCACATCTTCAACAAGGGTTCTGTGCCATTTCTGATCTAATTGTTATTGGCTTTGACACTAATTGAATGAGTGACCACTCTACGCTAGGCTGTATTTTCCATTATTAATGTCTTGGATTTGAAAGGTTTATCAGAATCAGACCCCTCTAGCATTTTTAAATTTCTGACATTTTCTTTACTTATTTATTTAATACTAACATTCGCTTCTTTTCTTTTGTGTTCTAATGATTTCAGTAGAAACTACTAAGTGATGTGTGTGTGTGTGTGTGTGTGTGTGTGTGTGTGCATATTTTTGTGTTCACATATCACCAAACTGTACACAGGCATGCATGTAAATAAATATTCATGGAACTTAGGCTCCTTCTGGAGCAAGCATACACTTTAATTTATGTTGTTCAAGAAACACTGCATCCACTTCATGTGCTTTCATCTAGGGCATCCAGAGCCATAGCATATAATGCTGAGTGGATTTGTAGTCTACCTTAGATGGGGAAGTTTTCCTTGGTAGGCATTTATCCGACAGCTTGATTATAAATAGATGATTAATGTCTCAGCAGATGCATGTTAAATTTTGCTTCTGAATGGGTCCTGATGTGAAAAGGATTAGCACTGTATGCTGGGAATTCAAAGCTACGTCTGAGAAAAGGGTTAAGCATAACACCAGCTTAGAAAGGCCAAGCAGTCACAGAAACACATTTGGGAGGATTCCAGATATGAAAATAATTTTGTACAAATTTCACCTTGGAAATGCCTTTCAAATTCTGTAGGAAGTTGAATTGTTTTATAGAAGGGCAGTCAACAATCTCTCTCAATATAGGCTGGACTTAATGTTTCATTTTAGAGAAAAAATACAGTGATATTTCAAAGAGAGAAAAAAAAAACCACCACTTGGAAGAATTTCTGATTACTAAGATGAAGCATAATGGAGAAAAGTTCACACTGAGTTCTCAGCATGAGAAAGCTTGAAAGTTTGTTCTTTATGGAAACTATTGTAGAGTAGAAAGTGTGCAAGATAGCTGTCAGGCAGAAGTCTGGATCTGGCTTCTAAGGGACTCAGGAATTTCCTTGGACTTTCTCTTTTGGTATCAGTTAGAGTTATGCTCACCTGAATGTATTAGAAACACAACAGTGGTGGCTTTTTCTTATATAGTAACATGAGGCATGAATAGGCAAGGTGTTATATGGCTTTCGGTTGTAGGCATCATGGGATGAAGTTGCTTTCTGCATTCTTTCTTTCATCCTCATGATTCCCGTAGAGTTGTGAAATAGTTACTCTTCTCCACCAGTCTCCCTTCTCATTTCCAAGAAATGGCAGGTGCCTGGGTCAGGAATGCAGAACTAGAGAGGAATCCCCAGCTGACCAAAACAAGGCTCGTAGGTCACCTTTGCTTTAACAAATCCTTAGGTGTGGATGTTCATTTTCAGTTGCTTTGCTACTACAAATAAAGAGGAACTCTTTGAAGGAAGAAAGCAAGAGAGTAGATGTTGGGCAGACAGCTATATGTTCTTCAAGAGGTTTACCAGTGTCTATTTTGAATTTTTGGCTTCTTCCTGTGACATTTGATTGTTAGTTATCCAGTAAGTTATACATTCATGTTCAAATTTTACTCGAGTAGAAATAGACTGAAAAGTAGCCTTAATGCACAAAGTTGAAGTTCTCAGGGAATAATTACATCCCGAGTGCTTGCACTGAATACTTTATTCCTTCAAAGTCTCCACAAACAACAACAAAAGCCCAATTGCTCACACATACAGGAAGGCTAAGCAGTAATATTAGTAATGCTATATTAGTAATGCTGGGTAAGGAATCAAGACCAAATTCTATGGTTATCTTCCTATGGCTTTGAGAGTCGAATCCTAAATATACTGGTTTTGAAAATATCCAAAGCAAAACTAATAGATATAATGGAAAAGAAGCAGATAAATGCAATGGTGATTTAAACCTCTTTCATCAAGTACATATGGCACACTCTCCAAGATTAATCATCTGTTGTGACATGTTCAATACATTTACTTTGCTTTATATTGTAAATTGCTAACTGTTAGCAATGGAAATAAATTAGAAATCAATAACATCTAGGAATGCCTAAACATTAGAAAATTAAAGAGTTCCTTTCTAAATATCTAGGGGGTCACTGAGAAAACAAACAAACAAACAAAACAAATGAAGATAATCTGAAAAAGATTCTAATGAAATTATATTTCATAAAAATGTATGGTAAATCCAGACAAGTTGAGTATGTAAGGTAGAATATAAGTTAATTCAAATGAATATTCTAGACTCTAAGCAGTATGGCCTGCTAGAGAACTTGGGGGACTCAGTATCCCATCATTAGAATGATCTGAGTCTCATTCTGCTAGGACATGAAGCAATAAGCATGACTCTAATTCTCTTATGTAGGTCCAAGCAGAATTTTATTTATTTATTTTCCTCTAGAAGGTGAGTCAACCACTTGAGAGGCTGAGAACAGATAAGATCTCCATGGGTATGAGGTAACCCTAGACTGCATAGTCAGTTTCATGCTCTCTTGGGGCTAAGAAACAAAGACATTGGTCTCAACCCAAGTAATGAAAAAAGAAACATACATTTTATGGTTGTACAACAGTAGGGCAATTTTGGACTGAAGGTTTAATAATTAAAAAATGTATTTTTGGAGTCCTCAGACTTCTCCCAGTCTGTTTCTTCTTGGGCAGTTTCCTTCTCCCTGAATTGCGAATAAGTAAAAATGATTATTCTGTGCCTGTTCGTCCAATTTCAGGTTTTTAAGTGTCTTAGTTTTTCAACTTAAGCATCATACCAGTAGCATTTCCTGTAGGTATACTGAAGCGTATTTATCTCCCAGTCATGGAGTAGCTTAAACAAAAATAATGATTAGGTTTTTTTCATGAATACCATTGATATGCTATCCAGACGAAGGTATTTGTTACAGCAATCCAAAGAGTTGAAGACGATGCCTATATTTACAGGATGGATGTTTCCTGTCTCGGAATTGTTAGCTTACTCCTCCCAGGGAACTTGCAATAGCTTACATCATTATCTGTCACCCTTAGCTGCCACTGCCAGGTGTGGACCTCATATAAAAGGACTGCTTGCCATCCCAGTTCTCTCTCTGTGTGCTCAGGTGTTCTGAGCAGCTGGCTTTCTCTCTCCATCTGCCTTTCTAACCTTCTCTGTGCCCTATCCTCTACTCTCATCCTCAGCTCCCATCTGTGGCTTGTCTACATATCCGTTCATCTGCCTCAACTCCTTCTCCAGGTTCTCACTCCCCTCCTTTACCCCCCCCCTTGAATAAAGCTCCTTTATACTAGATTTTTTACATGGTATGATTTCTCAGGAGGACACCTTGGCTTAGACCTAACAGGGATCTCCTCAGCACATTACATTGCATAGTGTTGGTGCCGAGACTTGGTAGGATCTCCTGGAGCTTGTGCTTCTCTTGGATCTAAGCCACATACTAGGGCCCTATTTATGTTTAATAACAAGTATTCCATTCCCATACTGGATAGGAAGAAAGAGAGAAATTGAGTCTTTTTGCCTTTTCTTGGGAAGGGAGACTGGTCCCTGGCATGTCTGATTATATGGTATTGGCTAGACTGGGTGGCTTAGCGTCTCTTAGTGGTAAAGGAATTGGACAGGCTAGACTGATTCCATGACAGACTTCTAACTGGCAGTTGAAGAGACTAGACCTTAAAACTGAGCATGTCCAAGCAAGCCCAGGCAAGTAAATTAAAAACCCCAGGCTCCAGCCTTTATGCCCAGGTAATAGAATGGTCCAGACACCTGACCTGAAGCAAGGACCACGGGTCAGCAGCAGTTTCCAGACTTCCTCAGCTACTTCCTCAGTAACAGTTCCTCCCCAGCAAGTTTCCAGCCCCCACACCCCAGTAATAGAATGTCTGTAGAGATGGACCCAGCAGATTCACATGGAGGTCACCTACTCCAGAATTCCCTAACGTGCTTTAAATCAGGCCTGCAAGCTCACTTGGGTGTCTCTCTATCTTGGAAATGGGGAGACCCCAGCATGCTGGACTTCTGCAGAATAAAACACTCTTTGTGTGTACATACTATTTGAGTCTGGAGTATCATTCTTCAATGAACCATGGACCCCTACCTGCATTATTCTAGAAATATGGATACTCACCCCCCCCAATAAACTAGAAACTCATTTAGTGACAAGTGGTTTCTGCTGTAGGCTTACTGTGGGGAAAAAAAGAAAGAAAGAAAGAAAGAAAGAAAGAAAGAAAGGAAATATCTTTCGGTTGTTTTTATTTCATTCACTTATGTATCATGTCTTCTCCTTTCTTCTGGCTCATATTTGAAAGCAGACATTTTTTTCTGGGTTTATCTTGGATAGCCAATGCAATTTCTTTCAAGCATCTGATATGAACAACTTACAGAAAACACCCTACCACCCTATCGCTTTGGAGAATTTAGTATCCCTAAAAGGGAGCTTTTAAGAAAAAAAAAATGTAAATAAGGTTTTAGGGCAGCATTGAAAATGACTTCATGACAAACTGTCAGAATTTTATTTGGGTCATAAAACAGGCTATTTCCTGTCTTCTCAAAGCCCTGTTCTCTTCAAATCAGTGCCCTGTAACCCCTTGTGGGAGACGGTCCTCAGCTAGTGTCAGGGAAGCAAGATTCTCCTCTTCTCAAGGGTATGGCTTTTCCTTAATGGTACTAGACACTGATTGCAGGGCCTGGTCCTGTTCATCATTGTCATAATCACTGTGGATTATATTTTTGCGTGCCCGCAGGGGGCACAGCACTGTATTCTGCATAATGTTTACTGTCCTATTTCTGCTTCCCAATCATTAGATGTTTTGCTCCCACTGCGATTATCTCTGATTGCAAGCAACACTGTCCGCTGCTGTCAGCCAGCTCGAGCTAAAACATTTCATACTGTGGACATTCCCTGAAGGAATCTGATGCTACTCCTTTTAACTTGAGGTTTTTTTTCATCATTAATACATTTACCCCACTCTTACTAAGTACCATTTTTTTTTCCATTGTGTAGTTCAGTGATGACATTGCTGAAGTAAAAGTTTTCCAGAACCTTCAGGATTTGGAAGAAAAAAATCGAGCACCAATGATTATCTGTTCTGAGAATACTACTAAATGTTTTCTATCTAACCTTTCGCCTATCCCTCTGAAGGAATAATCAGTGCATACAGCCTATAGACAAAGCTGTGAAGCAGCAGATGAAAACAGGGAGCAAGGAAAGGAGGAGGAAGAGGAGGAAGAAAAGAGAGAAGGAGGGAGGGAGGGAAGGAGCGTCACACAAGCATTAAAATTTAAAACTGCACAGGAATCTGGGTCCTAACTTAATTATCATTCAAATACTGTATAGTTTCCTTCACAAATGTTAATTTCACAATGAAATCACAAACTTAACTTGTAACTCAGTTAAACATGAAGGATTCTAAAAGAATTCATTTCATCTACAGACAATGGTTATTGTTCAAGAAAACTAGATGCTTTCTTAGGTTAATGAAGGTACTTAGAAAAATCAGGAACTTGTTTACATTATGTGCAATGTTCTTTTAATGTAGCAAAAGTACAATCATATCGATAATATAGTGAAGGTAAAATCATATTATTTTCATGTTCAATATGATGAAATGTCTACACCTTCGTTTGGCTTACTTACATTATAAGTGAGTCCTCTATCAGAATGAGAGTTTTGCTGATAGGTTTTCCTTGCACTTACCACTTGTTTCAGGGGTACATAGTAATACATGGCTGTATTTGACACAAGTTTTCTTTGTCTTGCTCAAGTGCTTCCATGATTTTGTACTAACACACACCAGCTCACAGTTAGCCTGCATTGTGTCTAAATACTAATAGTTGCTCATTTCTTTTGTGAATACATTTTGGAGTCTACTCTTTCTGTTACATGCTTGTTAGAGCTTGCTGCTTCTGCTTCTCACGTAAATGACAATTCACCCCAAACACGGTAATCACTATTGAGTATATGTAGCTTGTATTTCATAGGTGCTGTAACTTTCATTATTCCTTACAATTTCATCTATAATGATTTTAAAACATATTATAACCTTAAACAGGAATCAGGATATCTTTTCTGTTTGTTATCTTTCTTGACAGAATTTAATGTGAAGGGCTTGGGTGTTTTTCCTCCGACTGTTCTCAGGAATGATAAGTATTTATGGTGAAAACTAAAGCACAGATCTGCTTCGTTAATCTTGGCTGTTTCTTATCACGCATTCTCTAACCTTTAACCTACATTTCCCGCCTGGGGACGTGAGGTGCACTCTGTTTTTATAGATATTCATAGCTTTATTCATTAGCTATATACTTTCTTGACACCTAGACATTGACTTTTGCAAGAACAAGGGTTTGTTTTTGGCACATGTACTTTTCTATGATTATATAGTTATTAGGAAAAAATACCAACTGTATAGCATAGTCTCTTAAAGGCTGAAATAAAACACAAAATCTTATCTAAAAGTACTTTTTAAATAAATAGACCACAAGGAAAATGGGCTTGCTTTGAAATAGAAAACCATAGCAACATTTATTTGCATCGAGTATGTAAGGAAGTAAGTGGTGTATGTGTGTATATATGTGTGCGTGTGTATATGTGTGTATGAGTGTATGTATATATACGTGTATTTGTGTGTATGTGTATGTATGTATATGTTTGTGTGTGGTGTGTGTGCATGTGTGTATGTATAAATATATGTATATGTTTGAGTGGTGTGTGTGTATGAATGTGTACATGTATGTGTGTATGTGTATTTATGTGTGTGTATGTATGTGTATATGTGGAGTGTGTATGTGTATGTATATTTGTGGGCATGTGTGCGTGTTTGTATGTATTTATGTTTGTGTGTGTGTTGAGAGGTGGTATATTATTAGGGATTGAACGTCTGTCTTCATGTGTGTTAAGCCACAAACACCATCCTACTTTTGTATATTTTTAAATCTCATAATCATTCTATAATTTTTCCCAATTTCCATAAAAAAAACCAAGAACAGGGATTGAGAGATGATTCAGTGTCTGTTTTTCTTGCAGAGACCTGGGTTTGATTCCCAACACCCAGATAGTGACTGAAAACCATCTGGAACTCCAGTTATAGGGGATGGGATGCTCTCATTTGGTCTCTGTGGACACCAGGCATGCATATGCTACACATACACATACTCAGGACAAACATCCACACACATAAACTAAATATACCCTCCTCCCCAATCAGAGACCACTGGAACCATCAGCAGCAGAGCACAGAGAAGATGCTGAAGCAGACATTCAATCCCGCCAACATTCTAGTAGGGAACAATTGTGACTGAATGTCATGGGCTCTGTTTATAAAGAATATAGGTTTGTTTAGCTCATAGTGCTGGAGGCTGGGGGAACCCAAAAACAGATAGTGAGGGTTTTGTGCTACATCATACCATGGGGAACTATGGCAGAGGGCATCAGGTGGCTGTACAAAGCCAGCTGTCTTTATTGATTTCAGTCTCATCACAAAGCCACATTTACTGTAATCTATAAATGCACTAATGGATTTGCTTTGAAGTAGAAAACAGAGAAAGTGTAAAGTAGCAATATTGAATTATTTTGACTTATATGTTTTGAGTTAGTCAATGAGACAGAGTACTAATTGGTAAGATTTAACTTACATTTTGAGGATAGCTTAACTCTCTCATTAGTAAGTGAACAATGTTCCTTTATTTTCGGTAGGAATACTTTAAACATATTTGGTGTTTGATTCATAAATTTGGCTGAACTGCTTCCTTGAATGTGTTTTGATATGGCTTATCAGTAATCTAATTTTACACATGACTGAACTGCTGTAACCAGCTTTATAAACCATATCCAGATTGCACTGCCAGCAAGAGCAGTGTCTTAACTGTGTTTATGCAGTGGCTTAGACAGTAACTGAAACAGAATAGGACTGATTGGTGTGTGGTAGGACGGATCAGTTCTGCTATAGAAATATTGAGTTCTTAAAAACAGGTTCATTTATATCATTTCATATGTAAGAGGGTTTGACTGTGTGTATGTATGAACAACATACATGCCTGGTGCTAAGGAAGTCAGAAGACCACACAGAAACCCCGGACCTGGGGCCACAGAGGGCTATAGGCCATCATGTAGGCGCTGAGAACTACACCTGGATCTTCTCTCTGCAAGAAAAGCAAGTGCTCCTAACCACTGAGCCGTCTCTCTAGGCTCTATGAGGGTGTTTGTGAGGGTGATGAAGGTTTTCTTGGCTCTTGGGGAGCCTGGCTTGGGAATCTAGGTTCCCAGACAACTGGATGGACTCCAAAGCTATCCCACCCCTAAGCTTATTTTCAGGCTCTTCTCTTACAAATTTGAAGAATTGAATCTATGGACCACAGAGGGTGAGACTTAAAGGAAGTTTATAATAGATACATAGGTGTGAATGAGAGAGACAGAGAGAGGCATTGACAGAGAGACTGCCAGAGAGACAAAGAGAGAGAGAGAGAGA
>JADRCD010207125.1:40023-51486 GCA_019843815.1 Montemys delectorum
AGAGAGAGAGAGAGAGAGAGAGAGAGAGAGAGAGAGAGTTTTGTGTAGTAGGAAGGGTGGAAGGGTCCCAAAAATGCAGTACCACCATTGTGGGTATGTTAAAAACCCACGTGGCAGACACTGGGTGAGGCATGGGGAGAAGGATGAACTGAACAGCCAAGCAGATCTCACTACAAGATGTCCAGGTTCCTCCTCTCAGTTTCAGTCATGTCCTCAGGAACATGAGGACAGGTAGAGGTGCTCACCTACGAACTGTAACAAGAAAATGAAAAGGATAGCAGCCTCCTACATCCCGCATCCCGCATCCTTCAGGGACATCCTCAGAACTATTAAGCATTGGAGTCCTGGCTCCACCTGCACTTTCTGCCTCCCATTTCCACTTTTTCTGTTGCTGGATGGAATTTTGCTTTATATGTGGAATCTTGTACATTAAGGAAAACTTCTAAATTGATGTACATAATGCATTTTTCCTCTACTATATCGATGCTGAATTACAGTTCTTATTTGTTATCTGTTAACAGAAACACTAAAATATATCTTTACTATGTACCTCAAACACATTATTACCCTTTTCTCCTTTTAATTATTTTTTATTAATTTTTTCATGCACTACGTTTTGATCACGTTCCTTCCCTCCTCCAAACCCCCTAACATCCTTCCCATCTCCATACCTCCTCAGCTTCATGTTCTTCCTGTCTTTCTCCATTGCTCTGAGCCCCCATCTCTCAAAACAGATGAAGACAAACAAAAAACCTTTCTTTCATCACAGTTGCTACTGTGCATCTTCTGCTTCACAGGTTTCCTCATGTATGTCTACTTATAAAGCAGTGTTGTGGTGTCTTCTTACAATTGTGTTCTTGTCTAATTTGGAGTCTGACTCAATAAATAGTCACTAAATCCCCCAAAAAATGACTGCAAGTGTTTTCATATTCAGGGTTTCTAACCTTTATTCTTTTTAGACAAGGAAAGATACAGACAAATTAATTAAAGGATCTTTACAAGGCAATAGAGTTTCTAAGAAATAATCCCAAGACAAACTAGGTTTCCTGACTTGCGAGCCTTTGTCTTTCCAACACTCACATGCTCTGTTATTAAAATCTATGCCATGTTAAGAAATGGCCTATGAAAGCCTTTTCTTTTTCTCTCTTAGAAATTTGTCTTTAAATACCTACTTTAATGCTTATCTCTGGCACTCCGGTGATGTTTAGAACCTCCAAAGAGCCTTAAACTCCCTTAGCACAAAAGCTGCCGAAAGGCCAATTGAGAAATCTACCACACACACAAAAAAACCTAACTGGGTATCTGTAGAGTATTAGCACCCCAGTAAACAATCCCTGATACTCCATGAGAAGCGTGATGAGATGCTGTTTCCTAAAGTTTTACAGAAGATCCATGGAGTTAGCACACTTCTCTGCTGCTGAGCAAGTGTGTTGGCTATAAGTGAGTTTATAAATGAATGCCTAAAGTCCAGCGAAAGGAAACACCAGTGATAGAAACTCTCTGAGACCTTTGTCTGTAGAACGAAGGCTCACTTATCACAAACAAACCATTTCCAAGAGAGGAACAATTTTGTTGACTGCATTTAAAGACGGAAACACACAGTTCCCAAATGTGATTTCAGTTTTCTGAGGGACAGTTTTATTCTTTTGCGGAAATGCCTTGGTGATTATGTTTTCTTGCTCTGTTTCGTTTAGGAGACCTTCTGGTGTGCTTTTTCAGCGGGCATGAAAAAGAAAAGAACAGGCAGCTGAAGCGTGCTCTGGTGGCCCTAGGCAACAGACTGGAGACACGTCTACTGTACAAGCAGTGGGTGGTTAACATTGAGAGAGACTTTTAAGAGTCTGGTTCATAAAATTAAGCACTGACCCCAGTCAGACTGATGAATTCTTTTTTTTTTTTTTTTTTTTTTTTTTTTGCCTGGAGTGGAGAATATTTTCCATATTGATTTTTAAAATTTCCTTGTAAATTCCTGAAATGTCATTGATAGAGTGATAGTCTCTGGTATTAAGAATGAGATTTAATCTATTCATAAAAAGTAGCTTTGAATTCTATTATTTAGCATTTGTGTGCCTTCTCTTAGATAGCTACTGCTTCTCAGATTAACACTATGCTTCCTATGCTCATGCCCTTTGATGGGTTTGTTGAGGTATCTGTCTGTTCCTTTGAGATGGGGAATTTTGCTATGTTGCCTAGGCTGATCTTGAACTCTAAAGTGCAAGCAATCCTCTTGACTTGGTCTCCTGAGTTGCTGAACCTACAGGTAAATCTTGCTATTGAACCTGACTTTTAGGAAGATTTTTAGTTTAGTTTAGTTTTTGATGAAGAATCTTCACAAAAAAAAAAAATAGGAATCTATTACTCAGACTAGCAAGTGCTTTGGTATCTTAGGATGTTAACAGAGATGTTTCCTAATCTGACGATGAGTCTACATAAAATTCTTCTGCTTCATTTCGATGTGGAGGCAATATGTGCTCATGATGCTTTAAAATTTTTGTTTTGAGCATTTCCTGGAAAGCCATTGTATATTGCAGTCTGAAAGTGAGCAGAGACAAGCCACAAGAAACTCTTTATTGGCCACATTGTTAGGATGGCAAATGTGCTCCTAGGTTCTGATGCTCAATACTTTAGATGCATTAAGTTCATTTTATAATATTTTTTGAGACAAGGTCTCACTATGTAACCCTGGTTGGCCTGAAACTCACTTTATGAAATCAGCTGGCCTCAGACTCAGAAAGACCCATCTGCCTTTGTTTCCTGAGTGCTAAGATTAAAGATGAGTGCCACTATGGCTGGCTATTTTATAATATTTTCAGCTTGCTTTGACTTTATTGGCAGATAATACCACAGAGAGCTATGCAGCATCCATACACTGTTTTAGCTCCTGTACTGGTTAATTTTTTTGTCAACACGAAACAAAGCTAGAGTCATCTGAGAGGAAGGAACATCAATTCAGAAAATGCCTCTAGAAGATGGAGTTGTAAGCAGGCAAACCTGTAGGGAATTTTCTTAATTAATTATTGATGAGGGAGGGCCCAGCCCATTGTGAGTAAGGCCACTTCTGGGCTTGTCCTGGTTTCTATAAGAACGGAGGATGAGCAAGCCATAAGGAGCAAACCAGAAAGCAGCACCCTTCCATTGTTTCTGCATCAGCGTCTGCCTCTAGGTTCCTGCCCTGTTTGGGTTCCTGTACTGACTTACTTTGATAATGGAGAGGGATGTAGAAGTGTAAGCCAAATAAACCTTTTCCTCCCCAAGTTGCCAGGATTTATTTTGGCTCATTGTACTCAGGGATAGTTCATCATGGCAAGGAAATCCAAGCAGCAGGAACTTGTGATGTCTGGTAAATTTGCACCCACTCTCAAGAAGCAGACAGAAATGAACGCTGGTGCGTAGCTTTGTTTCCATTTTTATGGAGTCTTGGATCCAAACTCAGGGACTGATTGGTCCTCCAGTTTCAGTTAAACTAATCCAAATATTCTCCTATGTTTGGGCCTTGAGGTTGGTCTCCTAGACAATTGTAGATCTTGTTGATAAACGATACTATCACCAATTTATATATTAAAGCTTCAAAATTTAAAAAGTTTTAGAATGTTCACTATATGAAAATGAAGACAGCCATATGTTTAGAGTTAGCTTTTGACGGGTACCCCCCTTTGCTGTAAGTTTTTCTGAGGACTCCATTCTGACATCACTTGAATACTAACCAAGTCAAAGTGAAGACATGGAAATCTATTAAATCCCTTGTCCACTCACACAAGGGTTAGTTGTAACCTATATCCAGATTTTGTATACCCTGCAAATGAAGCATAATTATACATTTTAAAGGTTGTAAACTCAACTGAGAAAAATCTATGTGATTACAAGGATTTTGATAATTTATAATATGGCTGAATATTTATAACATAGCTTCTATTTATATTTATGAAATATTTATATATTTATGATATGATCCTTCACAGAAAAATTTTTTCCAATCTATTTTTATTTTGAAATATAAATTCTTTAATCTGATGTCAGCCCCATTTGAGAAGTGAATTTATCTAGGTTGTGTAATTCTGTGACTTGCTTACCCTTTGTCTCCTATCAAGAAAAATTCTGATATGTTTAGTTGACACTGCATTACGTGCTGGGGTGAAGCCTGGTAGACCATACCCAGCGTTGTCATTCACTTGCTTCTTCTCTAGTGCTATATTTGGAATGGGCACACGACTCGCTCCTAGAAGACGCACCATAAAGAGAAATAAGAGAAACATGTAAGCCACATTTTATTCTTTGAAATACAAACAGAAAGAAATCTGGATTTCTTTCCCCCACTCGATTGCTTCCGTCCACACTTTCATGTGTGGACGTGGTCTGTGCTTTGCAGCCATCTCATGAGTATATAAGGAGGGATACGATCAGCATGTTGCTGACCCAACGTTGATCACTGTGGCGCAGTCAGACGGATCCCAAACAACTCAATGCCTCTAGCTTGCTTCTATGCAGGAAAGCAGCATCCCTTTTCAGTTTGGGCCACTGTTAATTTTGTATTTTGACATTTGCTGCCAAAACATTCAAATTGATCGATCCATTATTTTAAGTCTGTCCTAACAATGAGCCCAATTAAGATTCTGGAATTTTGTTTGGAGAAAGGAGTTCTCTCAAATGAGAGAAATTGTGAGTGAAATTATAGTGTCATCCAGATGGGGACTAATGTGACCTAGCACAGCATAATTTTGGGAACAGCCAGTTGAGTTTTACTTTGTAGACGAAAGGAGAGCAGGGTGGTTTCAACAATGAAAAAATTTTCTCATTGGAAATGTGCAGATGTTTATGCATTCGGGTCTATGTTTTGTACAAATGTGGATTTCGTGCATTTAACTAGATGTTGTTCAGAATATGTTACACTAGGGAGATGATTTCTTTAGCTTCTCAATAATGACATTTCTCTTTTCAACTCTAAAGTTTATGTCCTTGAATTTCACTAGGAATGAATTTCACTTTTCTTCAATGGTGTATGTTTCAGAATGGAAAGATGTCCAAAGTTATTCTGATATTGTTTTACTTACTTCTTTTAGTTGCTGATCAACTATGTTTTCCTCTTCTCCTACTGCAAACATCCCAGCACTCTCAATTTGAAAGTAATCCTCCTTATGCTGCTGTTGGTATTAGTTTGGATATACTAGCTATTAAAAGTTGCCACAGTTGAACATTCAAATAGTTTAGTTGAATGTTTTCTGAACCCTTCAGATTTCTACCATTGAGACTGGACTTCTCTCATGGTGCACTGTTCCTGCTTGTCTATGTTATATGACACAGAGAGCACTTTGGACAAGTTTGCCATCTATCTACCTGTCTCTGACTTACATAATTTTCCATTATTGGTTAGCATGTTTGTGGAATTTCCTGCATTATTCTTCCTTTGGGCATTATTGCAAACTTTTGACTGCTTAGCAGAGACTTTGTAAGTCCCACATTTGTGAAGACACAACTCTTCGTTTCTTACCAAACTGACTTCATGTTAAAAAAATTAATAGAAGATATGTTTATCTGAATAAATATAGAGCTACATTTAGTAAAATTACAGAATATACCCAGGATAAAGGTTATTCATTAAAATAAATTTTGTCCTCATGCAATCACCATGTCAACAATAAGTTATTGCTTTTTATGTCCATTTTATACTTGAAAATGGGAACTTTGAAAGGTCAAAAGGTCACTTTCCTTTGAGAAGGCAGATTCTAGGTCTAAACTCAGGTTTCTTGATACTAAATCCTTCCCAGATGTAGGACATTTTATTTTTTCTTTAGTATTATCATTAAAAGTGACTTTTGACAATAAGCAATTTTTTAAAATAGAATTTGTCAAATCTAGCCAGATAATCTGACTTACATCTGACATTTCATGGAAGTCTGTGCACCTGAAGAGCCAGTTATTCCACTTTGTTGTTTTCACCAACGTCTCTGACCTATTTCAAAAGTGTCTGCATCAAGTTCTCCCTTCAAAAATTAGAAAAATATTTATCAAATACTAAGAACTTCACAGAAATCATTTGGGAGAAGTAGGAATGCTGTGAAGAAAACCAGTGTGTATTCACAACTCCAAAGTCTATTGACATAGCAGGGCTATCTTTCTTCACCTGTATTCTCTGCAGATGGCAGGATTCTGCTCACCTGGCTGTCAGGCTTTCTTGGTGGTACACATATGCATACCCTTCATTCCATTTTAATTAACCTCAAGGCTCTGGTTTACAAAGCAGAGTGGGCCCCCTAATTATTTTCATAAAACCAATGATCTTGTAAGCCGTCAGAAGCCATGGCTAAGTCTCGAATAAGTGTGTATAGTAGGAAATTTAACAAAGTAGAATTTTTTTTTAATGAGGACTTTCTTTTATATTCTTTAATTTTATTGAATGGTGTTGCAGTTAACTCTAGAAACTACTCAGGGGCTAATTTGTTTTTCTTTCTGTGCCGCTATTAATCTACCAATATGTTCCTTAGAGTACATTAAAGAAATCATGCCCCAAGGTAACGTTTTTCATCTCTGTAATGTATGTGAAAAGTTATTCTTGTTTTATCCTCTAAGGAGAGCTAAGACTTGGAATTGAATTCAGTGTTACTCACATGCTGGCCTTGGTGAGAATGCCCAGGATTAGCCTCAGAATCAAAGCTTCATTATGGAGATAAAATGAAAGAGACTTTACCACTCTTTATGCAATTAAATGTAATCATTATTAAGAAAATTTTTCTGCATAGCTGTCAGGTTGAGGAAAATCTTTCATTATCAGTAATCCCTTTATATCTTTAACATGATTCATGGCTCCAGTCTGAAAGTGACAGAATTTTAAACCTTTCGATGTAAATAGTGCTTCTTGGTGGCTTTTGCCTCAAGACTTCAAGTTCCTTTTTCATGAAAGGGCTGATTCAAGTGTCTGAAGTGCTGTGTCTTGGTCATTTGTCTATTCAATGGTTCATAAATAAAAGTTCAAATGGCCAGGCAAGGCAGAAAATGTCCAATTTACTTTCAGAATTTTATACAACTGAAGTAATAGCTTCAAACCAAGATGTGAATTAAGGCATTCTCATATATTATACATTCCAGAATGGAGATTAGGATGTGTCTCATATATTTCTATGGTGATTAGAGATGAGTGACATGTTACTAACCTACTTGACCATACCTGGCAAAATTTTCCAGTATTTATTGGATTTCAAATGTCCTTTTAATCTGTTATTGAGACTTGTCTAAATATCTATTGACCCTCAATTCCAGATGGTGAAATGCACATATACTCTTTGAGAGTTCTCAACACTCCATGGATTGGAAGATGCTCAATTCCCTAAAGGTCTGAGGTTTTTCTTTTTAGTCTCATGGTATATTGTTCTATCTCCTTTGGAGACAATCAAGAACTAGTGAGCAATTTCGTAAGGTCCTTCCCTTGGGAAAACTATTTTACTAGTTAGGTGAGTGCATCTCACTTTCCCAGACATGGTTTATGACTAAGAATTAGACAAGCTATCTTGTCCTTTTTTGTGCTATCCAAATCTGTCTTGCACATAGCACAAGTATCTTTGTTTATTCAGATCAAGTAGGACCCTACTCGAAGCCTAACAAGAGACATTGTTGTTAATTAGCAATTTGTAAAGATCCCAATGGGACACATCACTCTGATTATCTCAATGTTCCCACTGCCTTGTGATGATCAACACCTTGTTTTTATGGTGAAGTGCTGCCATTTAGCCTTTCCCACTCTGGGATCCATTATCTACATTAAACTCCTATAATTATACAGAGATGACCTATTTTAGCTTCTGTCCTGGTATAAAAACAGCACCTTGCAAGATGCCATATGAACATTTTATAAACACCATTTTATAAACATTTCAAAAATTTTTTTGGGTAGAAATAACTTAAAACTTATAGGACAGACACAAAAATAAAAATATAACATTACAATGCCTTGATTCAGACTTATTCTTAGTATTTATAGACTTTATCATTTTAGCTCACTGAGTGTTTAATAATAAGTTGTGTAACCTCCTGGCCTTGTACCACTAAATAACTATTTCCTACGAAATTAATGTGTCCTCTTCTGTTGAGTTAGCATCTCCTGTAAATTTAACAGGAAGTCATTATGTTATGTAATCTCTAGTTCACACTGTGTTTCGTCATTTCATCCAGCATTGTCCTTACTTGAGTATGATTGTCCTTCGGCAAGTCTCACACTTAGTGGTCTCATTTTTTTGTTCATTTAAATTGCACTGTTATTATAGTAATACTTATGCCAATTATAATCCCTATCATCTAAGAAACAGAATAAGAGTCACAATAGAGTGTTTCTTATTTTAAGTTTGTTTATTCAAAACTGGATATAGATATTGTCCTTCCCAGAATATTACATAAGGGATGCTATGACTCAGTATTGTTCTGAAGGTATCAAATCAAGAGCCAAAGGTATACATCTCCATTTGGTTTTAATCAGTTATGTATACGGCTATACACTGGTGTCTACATTTACAGATGACGGAAGCTGCAGATTGATAATCAAGTGTTGTCCTCTACTCTATATTTTGTAAACACCATTTTTTTTAAAAGACAGTTTCTGACAGAATCTGAAGCTCAAGAAATTGGCTAGACTGCTTGGCCAATGACCTCCAGGGATCCTCTTGTCTCTCTGTCTTTAATGCTGGGCTTACAGATCTATACTACCTCACCCACCTTTTGCATAGGGTGTAGGGAACCAAACTCAGGCCCACAGGCTTGTTATTTACTGGCGAAGGACCAGAATGTTATATAACCTATTATCAATTGTTGGGACAATGCAAATGACAAAGCATATAGAATAACATGTTAGGAAGTAATTCTGGGGGCTGGATAGATTGTTCAGTAGTTATGGACTTGTTGGTCAATGAGTTTCCGATAGATCCACAGACATTACAGACTAATATCAGTGCTGTTGGTTATCTTCCAGAACTTGATGGTTAAGACCCTACTGCTGAAGACACTACACATCTGAGTTACAGAACACAGAGACCACAATCTGGTACTGACCTATAAACTGTATCACAACAGGCTTATTTTCGCAGTGATGGAAAGTGCTGTGCATACTGCTGGAGAAAAAAAAAAAGTAATCATCAACCTTATCTAATTGTGAACCCTGCAAGCTAAGGTAGTGATCTGCCTGAGAAGACATGCTCACTGGTGGAACAGTGGCATAAAACATCACAGGAGTCACCAACCACTTTCTGATTGGATTTAAGTCCCTGTTCACAAAGTGAGACTTATCACTGGCAACATTGTCTTAGGCAGATTGTAGGTCCTAGCAGAAAACCTATGTTTATTATTCTTATAAACAGTCATAGGATTAACCTGAGTTTCAATCACTCATCATTAGACTTACGGGTCAGTGTGTCTCTCCAGCCTTGTTAGAGAAGCTTCTATTTATAGTAAATGGCAATTAATATAGAGACCCACAGCTGATCAATGTGTCAATGATAAGAGAATATGCAATGCTCTCCATCAATGGAGCATCTATACCATATTCTTTGCTCCCAAGGCTCAGAACAATTGTGGAAGAGGGAGTAGAAAGAGTGAGAGAGCCAAATAGGATGGATGCTATAAGAAAACAGTATCTTCTATATATGGGAGATGCTAACCTAACAGACATTTAAATACAACAGGATCGATACACATGTGAACTCCCAACAGTTGTGACAGCATGCACAAGACTAGCAAAAGCTCAAGTCAGACTAGAGACACAGGATGGTATAAGGCCCCACTCATAACCTAAGAGTCTATGACAACTGTTAGCCGCAGGGAGAAGACTCTGTTTTCTTTAAGAGTCCTGTGAAGTTTCCCACACTCCAGTGATAGACTACTCATCCAAGAATGAATAAACAGCAAAAATTGGATTAGATGGGGGAAAAAGGGAGGACGTAAAGTTTGGTGGATAACGAAATAGAGGCTGAGTATAGGAGGAATTGGTAGAAAGAATGTGTATGATTTAAAAATGATATATTGGGATTATTGCTTATTTTTGTGTCAGATACTTACCAACTGAAGCATTTAAGCAGTTCCTGCATTTGTTTTTATGAACCTGTCAGTGGTGCTTTCTGTATTAATTAGCTACTTATTTTCTCTTATGTTAAAATCTCATGATTTTTATTATAAAGATAAATCTTGATACCATGATGAGTTTATTGGTTGAATTTCTGGTATTGAGCACCAGGACCTTTAAACTTTTTGGATTCACAGTGACAAGGCTGGCTACCAACAGAATCCAGTCATACTGGAAGAGAGTATCTTTGATTTCTCCCTTGAAGCTTCATCCAAGTATTCCTGCTAATAAGTCACCAAGGTATTGGAGATGGACTGTCACATATCATAAATTGGGGCTCTAAGACTACCCCATTTCACATGGACTTGAGTGTCCACTCCAGCAGATCAGTCTGTGCCCAGAGATAAAATAAGCTCTAACACCTTGCAATGAGGCTTGCATAACTCAGTCACTCCCAAGAGATAACTTGCTCAACTTCATGAGACCACATCCCAATTTTCATTGCAAGGAAGTTGTGGCTGTCTTCTTGCATCTAAAAGCTTCACTGATGGCAGCACCTTGGAAGTTATAAACACAAGGGCTAATACTTGTATTTAGACATCTCAGTTAATAAGCAATCTGTAGAGGAACAGATTGAAATAATGCTGCTGGGTTCTTTCTCAGACTTATCATCTAAATACCATCATCAGTTGATGGTTCCTAAGATCATGATGCTGTGTTCTTTCTCAGAATTATTATTTGAATATCATCATCTGTTGATAGTTTCTCTCCAGACTAATCCGTATCACAGTAACTGCAGTATGATGGATTCCTTCCAACTTCTACAGACTCTCCACTTTCTCTAGTCAACTTCGACATCTAAAACAGGGAGCCCCACAGCCCAGTTTGTTAATTTTGTTATATATTATTTCATTTTATTATTTTATACCTATGCAGGTAGGTTGAACTCTGGTCCTCTGAAAGAATTGTATGTGCTCTTAGCTTCTGAGTCATCTGCCTACCCTCACCTCCCTTTATCAGTTTATTTCCAAAATTACCCACGAAATAGAGGACCCTCTTGCGTCAAAACATTACAGGCATGAAGACTGACATGAAAGAAGCCAGCTGGTAGAAACACTGAAAATATCTCTCCATCAGAATTTCCTGTAAGAAAGAGAACAAGCAGAGGTCTTCTGCAAAAGACAGACATGCAAATGACCTACAAAGGATCAAAACTCAGAGACTAAGTGGCTTTTAAGCATCTGTCTTCCGATATCTCTAGCTCACTCTCACCATCAGGAGGGCCATTTTGTCTCTCTTAATAAACTACCGTTAAGTCTATAGTTATCTACATGTCCTTGGACTAAGTTATTGTCCTGGGGCATAAGAACCTGCAAACATTAGCAGATGGACCCTGTTCTATTTCAATAACACTCTGACCCCCCCCC